>JAMQMW010002865.1:62155-88240 GCA_024115155.1 Thelonectria blattea
CCCCCCCTGATCCTGATCCTGATCCTGATCCTGAATCCTTGATTCGAAATGCCGCCGTCGCCGCGCGCCGTCTGTCTGTCTACCACGCCGGCCCTGGCAGTCACAAGTCTTTCTTTTTCTTCTTTTGCTTGCGTTGCATTTTTGTAACAAGAGCAAAGCGAGCTTGGACTCGTGTACCGAGAAACGGGGACCATCTTAGATTGTATCCGTCGATTGGAATGGAGATGGTCGATCCGCTTGGACGCTTTTTTTTCTTTGTCATGTCGGTCGCGCTTTTATTACCACCAGCCATCGATTATGCACGACGAAGCCTTGATACATTGCCTTGCCTTGCCTTGGATCCAACTTCCAACACCGCCTTGAGAGTATCCGTATAGATGCAGTAGACATACATACATACGGAGTACAGAAGCACACATCAAGAAAGAAAAAAAAACAGGACTGCCCGTCTCCCCGGCCCATCCCCGAGCCTCCCTCTCCCATCCATCCCTTCTCCCCCGAGAAGTCCTACCCTTTAAGCGCGCCTCGCGATCAGCTTTAATTTCTCTTGGTAAATCCTCCCCCAGAAAGAGCAGGGATTTCCATTCGTTGGCCAAGCAGAAAAATGGCCGTTCGTCGCTGCGCCGTAAAATCATGGCTGGCTGCCCTGTCTCCTTTTTTTGCCCTCCCTCTTCCCTTCCCTTCGCTCGTCCGGCACGCAGCCGGTTTCTTTCTGACTCTCCCTCTTGCTTTCTGATCTTTCTCTCTCACCTCGTGCGTGTGTGTGCCCTTTTGCTTTTCCCGGCTTTCGTGTGTCTGCTTCCGGGGGGAGTCCTGCTAGCCGACCCAGAAGATGCAACGCACTTCATTCCCATCTGTCGGGATCCATCTCGTGTTGATGATAGGTCATAAGGCCTAGTGGCTTTTCTTTTCTTTTCTTTTTTTTTCCTTTTTTTTTTTCGTCCTTGTCCCGGTATCTCTAGTGATTACGCCCTTTTTTCATTTGAGAAGAAGGAGGGGGGGGGGTGTAAATCTTGTAAATGGCTTGCAGACCGGCGCTGTTTCTGTTGTCTCTTCTCCTTCGTTCCAGGAGGAGTCCACACACTCACTGTTGCAGCATGTACCTAATGTATCTCCGTGGCCCTTTTCCTGCGGCCTGCCTTCGCCTTCGCCTCAAGTCTATACCTCAAACCCCAAGAAACAAACGGCCCAGGGCCCAGGCCCGACCCGAGAGAAGGAGTAAAAACCTGCAAGGCATCAATGATTAATTAATTCTGTGTGCGTTGTTCTGGACCGACGTCAGCCCCCAACAGCAGCAACGAAGAGACAGAGCAGAGTCAGTCGCACGCACCCGGCCGGGATGTCCACAGCCCTCTTTTTTTTTCTCTCTCTCTTCCTTGCCTTGCCCTTGTTGACTGACCCCTTGCTTGTTTGTTGGGGTCCTTGACCGGTCCCAGATTCCAGTCAAGTCAAGCCTCAAGGACGCCAGATTTGGGATTCTCGGCCCCCACCGAGGATGATCACCTCTGCAGGACCGGGGGTGCGAGATGGATGCGCCTTGGAATGCCGACGACAACGGACGTCTCTCTTCCCTTGCTTCACCCCAGATAACCACCTAAAACAACTCCGTCGTCACTCGACCTGATTACCTACCGCCCCTAACCTCACCGGTCTGGGGTGGTGGCGTGCCGTAGATCCTACCACGTACGTGGGCCTGGACCTTCTTTGGAAGCGTTGTTGTCTCCTCGTTAGAGTCGGGAGGAAACCGCCTTGTCATCAACGACTACTCAACGGAGCTGCGACATGCACAAGCGGCGGGATTGTTGTGAAACGGGCACTGTGCGACATGGCCCAGCTGACCGACTCGGGACTTTCCCTTTTCTCTCTCTTCGGCTCGGGGGGTTGTGAGACGGGAGCTAACGAGCACATCTTCGGTTGCTCGGGTTCCCCCTCGTTTGACGGAAAAAGCTGGCAAACTGCACGATGAAGTGGACCACACAAGCAAGCAAGCAGAGCTGAATGTGCCTCGGCGGGGGAAGAGGGGCAAAAAAGAGACAGACAGACAGAGAGAGACGTGCAGGTGCAGGACACAGGACGTGCAGCTTCCGGGACCCCGGCCTGCATACTCACCGGGATTACATGTTTACATACAGAGAGCCCCCTGGTTCCTCTTTTTCTTCTCGACGGGTGCGTGCGTGCGTGCAAAAGCCGTGAAAGAGTGTGCACGTATACGTAAGAAAACAGTCGCAGTGTATGTAGTACCACCGTACCCGATATCGCTCACCGCAACGCCACGGGTCGACGGCAGGACACACCCAAAAGCAAGGCGTCCTCGACTGCGTCCTCAGTCTCAACTGAACTGTGCGTAGCCGTGTCCGTCCAGAACCCGCGTCTCTCCGAGCGAAAAAATACGTATCTACGCCCTGTCGAAGCAGCGGTCTGAGTCCTTGGATTCGAGGGTGCCAGTGAAGCTCTCGACGTGACATGGGTATGCGTTGCCAAAAATAAAGCACATCTTCTTTTTCCTTCTGGAGACGCTTTCTTTCTTTGAGATTTTCCCCATCGTCCGCGCCCGAAGATATGCACGTCGTCCTTTTTCACCCCTGAGAAATAAACCGGGCAGGGCCCTGGAGAGCACCCCTGACGCAAGAAAAAAGGAAACGAGAGGGAACGATGCATCCCGGATCCTTGGCCGCAGGAGAGGAGAGAGGAGGGGAGGGGAGGGGCATTTCCATTCCCCAGCTTCCAATAGAGCCAAATCGTGCATTGCCGAACATGTCGGGCCTTGCAGGAAGCAAGCAGGCAGCAGCAAAAAAGGACAAAGCAAAGAAAAGCAAAGCAAATAGGAAAGAAGAGGGAAAAAAAGAAAAAGAGGTGAGAATTTTCTGCTCCTCCGCCCGCCTCATCGGAATTGAGAGACGGGGAGATCTCCGACCCACTGCGCCCGCAAAATTCCCTTCCGTCCCTTGCAATCCCGAGAAGCTGGGAGGGCCGGAGCGGAGGCCTCGGAGGATTGTCGAGGGTAGGGCGAGAGAGTGTGTGTTGTGTTGTGTTGGTGAGGCGTGTTGGTGTTGGGTGAGGAGCAGGAGGACAACTCGGAGGCGGATAGAGGGAAGCGGCGAATATGAGTGTGTCAGAGTCTGATTGGTTCGGCAGTTGGGCATGACATGACCCGTTGGGAAGACGATCATTCTGGTTCAGGTCTTGATACGTAATCAGGCTGAAGCTAGGTACGGATAGAGTTACGAGAGTCTGTCTTCAGTAACCCTCGAGGCTGAGGTAGATAGATACAGGTATCTAATAGAAGCCTCCCACTTACACAACTCGACCCAACCAGCCGGATTAAACATCGATGCTACCCCGGATCGAGACGGCAGACGGACCGAATCGATCTCAAAGCTGGAGACATCACAGATCGATCAGACCACCCATCTCTCTAGCCTGCAAGTGGGTAATCGAGCCATGCGCTGCGCTGGTCTCGTCAGATCATGGATGGGCCCGACCTACCTACCTAGTTCCATTACCTATATACACAGAGGACTTTTTCGAAATCCCTATAGTACCTATTCCGTGCTAAAAATTATTCCAGTCTATAATGCTCATCCAGTCCTCCACGTTGTTAGGCTGCCGCGACTCCCCGCCGCCTCCTCCGCTTCCCCCTCCACCTCCCGCCGTGAAGAGGTCCAGCCAGTCGGGCGACTTTTGCGGCACCTCGACGCCCTTTCCCTGGAGGGCCATGGTCACGTACCCCTCGTACTCCTCGTGCAGGTCCTTGAAGACGGTGTGCACCGACTCCATGTTGAGCCAGTACTCGCTCAGCGACTTGGCCGACTGCAGCAGCCGCGCCAGCCGCGCCAGCGCGTCAATCGCCACCGAGTGCGTGCCCCCGACGGCCGTCCGGATCTCCGTGACGATCTGGATGCCCGCCGCGATGATTGCGTTTGCCGTCGTGAAGTGGCACTCCTTGAGCGCGTCGCGGCCGCGCAGCCTCTCCAGCAGGCCGACGATGGTCTGCGCCGCCACCGAGCACACCGACTCGCTGCCGGGTTCGTCGGCGTTGTTGCGGTGCAGGTAGAGCAGCAGGAGGTTGTAGTGGATGCCCAGCTGGCTCGTCCAGGAGTCGCCGTCGGTGGCGGTGGCCGCGAAGACGCCCGACTCGACCGACCACAGGCCCAGCTTGGCGTCGATGTCCTGCACGCTGCTGGCCTGGCGGTCCTTGGACGGCGCGTTGGCCACGATGATGTCGATTCCGATGTAGGCCAGGTCCACCATGGCCCGGAGGAACCGGAGGCCCGGGGACGCCTCGCTCTCGTCGAGCGTGATGCGCAGCTGGTCGATCTCCTCGGGCCGGATCGAGTGGGGGCGGCCCGTGTCGAGAGACGAGAAGACGTCGCACACAAACGCCGACCACCAGGTGAGTTTGAAGGAGAGGTTGTCCTGCGCCAGTAGCCGCGTGCCTCTGCGGTGGGCGCCCAGGCCGCAGCCGATTCGCGACGCGATGCCCGACCAGTAGTACGGTCCGCCCGTCACCGTGTCGCCGTCGCCCGTGTACCAGGTGAACAGGATGGCCGCCATGCCCAGGTGAGTGCGGTCCGTCTCGTGCCGGATGTGGAACAGCATGCTCGCCCGGCGGAACAGGAGGCCCTGCACCCAGTGCCGGTTCACTCCCACGACGGGATGGGAGCACGCGTGGGCGCCCGCCATCATGACGGCCTGGTAGAGGAGGAGCGGCGGCCGCTTGCCCGTCGTGTTGATGAAGTCGCCCCGGGAGAGGAACGGGTGGAAGGGATGGATGTGGTCAAAGTAGGCCGACACCAGGGCGTCTCGGATCTCGGGCTCCGGGACCGACGACACGTCGGAGAGGAGGTTCTTGCTCGTTGTGATGCCAAAGACGTCGACGTTTGGCGTCCACGCCTTGCCCTGGCGGATGGGAGGATAGGGATAGTGCAGGGGCTTTGAGTCCTCTTCCTGCTTGCACGGCGTGTCCGGGTTGAGCAGCGACTCGAGCAGATCCACGTCGGTCGAGGGCACGTTCGGAGGCCCCAAGGTCCGATGGAGATCGACCAAGTGACTGATATTGCTGGCGGCGGTGCCGACGTAGGCTATCCTGAGCCTGTCTATGGAGTCGAACACGTCCCATTCGTCTGTGAACTGGCCGTCCTTGACGCCGTGCTTCAGAAACAAGGCCAATCCGATGCGCGCCAGCTTCTCCTGCTCAGACGCGGCCGCCGGCTCGTGGCGGGCCTCGGGGGGCGATATAGGCTCGACCAGGGCTTCATCCGCCTCGTTCGGAGGTTCCAGGAGCGGCAATGACCGAGACGGGCCCGAGCCGCTTGGCCTGTGAGGCCGGACCGCCGAGTCCGAGGCCCGTCTCGCCGTGGCCCATTTCGTCGTGGACCTGCAAGGCTGTCAGCTTTGAAGGTGTTTGTTTCCCACTCCCTAGACACGCACAAACACTCGGCGCCGCTTCGACGACAGGCGGTGCACACGCCCGACTGCTGAAAAGCGACATCGCATCTCACCTTGCGACGACGGCAGATGTCGCAGGCGGTGCGTTGCTTGCGCTTGGGGTAATTGTCCATGGAGTCTGGTGGGTTCAAGCGCGATCGGCCTGGGCTCCGTTGTCGCATTGAATCCTGGGGAGGTGAGAAGAAGGAAAGGAGTGGAGTTTCGTGAGATGCCGTGATGTCGTTTCTTCAAGGTGATACGCGTTGGAGATCCAATTGGTCTCTTCTCAATGGCCGATTTCTTCTTGCTTCCCCGGACAAAGGCCTCGACTCCCCGCGATGATGAAGCATCATCTCGTTCAACGGCGAACGGTTATCAAATTCATGGTCATGGGGGCAACTTTGAGGTGGGCCACATTGCTCTGTATCGTCCCGGATGGGAAAAGGCTGGCTCTTTCGGCCGTCGGCTTGGGGCGCCGGACGCCGACGCGATTCGTGGTGCAGGCCAAGTTTGGCAGGTCAACCCCTGAGTGCTGCGAGACCGGCAGTTGTTGGCGATGGCCCAATGGTGATCAATTGGTTGATGGAAATCAATTGCAGGCCGGGGGTTAGGTTTGAATCCTACCAACAGTTGAGGGACACACACGTCATAGACTCTGAATGCCAGCTGCATCCTCAACCAAGAGCGGGTTTAGCTCAGTTGGGGTACGTTTCGAACAACAATTGCCTCAGTTGAAGCAAATCACTAACCTTCACTGACAGAGAGCGTCAGACTGAAGATCTGAAGGTCATGTGTTCGATCCACATAAACCGCAAGCATCATTTTTTTGCCGTTTGCAGCTTTGATCCCGACCTTAAGATCTTTGTCTAGGTAGTAGGTTGGGTTGTGATGTCGTAGGTTAAAGCAGATTTTATGCATGCTTTGCCTTTTATTCTTCATTGTCTCTCGGTTCGAAGAGCAAACCGATCCCCCCGCATCTCTGATAAAAGGCGGGGAAACGTCATGGCTTGCACAGCTCTGATGCACCGGAAACCCAACCTTTGCATCATCATGATGCTTTTTGGACAAATGGATGAAGTGTTCTTTAGATGAAATCCGTCAGAGTTTTGTATGCCCAGATCAAAAGGGCAGACTCTGTTGCTTAAGAGCTTGTTTGAGCGAGAGCGGACCTCCCAAAGACTGCTGAGGCAAGGAGAGGTGATTAATGGTGCGAAATGATATACCTAGTTATCTGCTTGAATAAAATGAGCCACAAGAGTATTGATCAATTAATTTCACTTCACAAGTGAAGTTGACGTTGTCAACTAGCTTCAAGTTTTGATTGATGGGAGGACCCGTTGCTGACCGGAACTTCATGAGCACTTCTCTTTAGGTTCTCCGAAGCTTCTACTCTTGAACGTAAAAGAAGGAGTAAGAATCCCTCAAAATAAAAGCATATTTAACGAGGTGGGATCTCCAGACGCCGCGAATGGTCATATTTGAGGTCAGCTCTTGCTGAGGCTTTAGTGGTGACCTTGATCGTGATTAAGGGAGCTTGGGAGGTGTGAGAGGCGGATTGTACGTGAGATCGAGCGTCATGGGGCCCGTTACAAATGGCGACCTTGGGTGATAAATACAAAACTGAGCGTCTACCTGAGCGATGGTGGCTAACTGAGACCAGCTGGAGTTGTACTTGAAGACGCAACACGACAATCTGATCTTTGCTTGACCAGCTGCAACATCCTTCGACCGCAACTTGTTTCAATTTGCCATTCATGGCGTTTAATCACCATCACATCTAGAGACCAACATAATATTATTCATTGAAAAAATCGTGGCATTTCAGCTCTAGGCTCTATAATTCCCATGCATGCTCCTTAAATTCACTACTTTTACAGCTTGGCGTTCTCGAGGCGGCGACCAGTCTCGTCAAAGTTGATCTTCTGGCCAGAGTTTAGACTCTCCTGGAGGGCGCATCCGATCTTGACGGCCTGGACGGCACCAGACAGCTTGAAGGGAAGTTTGTTGTTGTCGAGGCAGGCGGCGGTGAACTCGTTGGCTTCCGTGACAAAGGCGTGCTCAAAGCGGCCATAGTAGTCGTGGGGGATCTCGCGACGAATACCAGCAGGCTCGTGCATCTCAACGAGACTGCCACTAGGGTTGGCATTGATGGCCAGCTTGCCCTCGGTGCCGATAATCTCCGTCATATCGTGCTGACCAGCAGCCATCATGCGAGAAGAATAGAAGTAGGCGACCTTACCACCCCAGAACTCGACAATGCCGACACCGTTATCGACATCCTTATGCTTTCGAAGCTCGGGCTGAACGGCAGTAATGCCGGTGGCCACGACGCTCTTGACGATGGAGTCTTGGCCGAAGTACCAGAGAGCAAGGTCGATGTCGTGGATATTGCAGTCGACAAAGATGCCGCCTGAAAACTCGGCATAGGCAACGAAAAAGCCGGAGGGGTCGAGTTTATCGCAGGTCTGCGAACGGAAGACGGAGGGGCGGCCAATGGCGCCGTTGTCCAGGCGGTTGAAGGCGTCACGGTATGAGGTGTCGAACCGGCGGGAGAAGCCGCACATGACTTTGAGATGGGTCTTCTTGGAAGCGGCATCGACGACGGATTGCGACTGGTCATCATATGAGCGACGTGTTTTGTTGACGATGAGTGTCAATAAACTTACAATCTCGACACTGGTACTGAGAGGCTTCTCGCAGAGGACGTGCTTCTCGGCCTCAATGGCCTTGATAGCTTCCTCAGCGTGAGCGGTCGTGACGGTGGCGACAATAACAGCCTCAAGACCGGGGTGCTTCAGCATCTCGTCATAGTCGCTGTAGATGGTGACGCCCTCGAGGTGGACACGGGCCCAGTCAGCCTCCTTCTGGACAGGAGTGAAGGCAGCAACGAGCTCAGCGCGAGGAGTGCGGTTGTGGAAGTTGAGGGCATGGCGAGCACCCATGCGGCCGAGACCGGCAACAGCAACTTGAAGCTTCTTGGACATGATGAATTGGTAAAGAGGGAGGTTGAAGGGTAAACAGTCGGACGTGGCCTGAAGACAGGGGGTGTTTTTTGGTGTGAGACAAGCTTGAGCCGAGAACAAGCGGGGGAATGTGGCTTCAAAGTCAATTGAGCTGCTTGAAGAGGTCGGTCAAGCTCTTCTTCGAGCGAGCTTCATAATCTTATACCACCAGAGTCGGCTTTCGGAAATCTGCGTCCACCATGACACGGCTCATGACGGAGGTAACCATGATGGATTCAGTTTGACCCCTGACTGGTGGAAGCGGTGGGCATCCCCGCAGTCACAAGATGTTTCCATGACTGATCGGAGACAGTTCCAGCCAATGGATAAGACGGCAGAGCTGCTTTGGCAGTGCGAGATCGTGAAGTGCCATGTCGACCAAGACGCCGGACGCTGTTGGTGCAGGAGTTTGAGGCGCGCAAACCCTGTCGGCGGAGACGAAGCTGTGGAGGAGCGGTGGGGGACGACATGCTTCCCCAGGCAGGTACCGCCGATGCGTGCTTCCTATTTAGGCAATTTGCCAATCCACGCTGGCTCCTGCCAAACCTGGGGCAGTTGCATACGGTTGCACCTTCCCTCCACCTCCCCGCACCAGGTCCACACTGTTTCTTCAGATCTTCACAAAACAGATGACTCGGCAGTTTGAGCCGCCTCCTCGAACAAGGAGCCTTCGCCCTCCAGCCACGAGGATGACCGCCATCCATCCATGACCAAACCCCACGTCCGTCATGTGGGGGAAGACCGGCCGATCGGAGGAGTTGCGGAGAGCTCAGCGAGAGCAGGGGACAACTTAATTGTTTGTGGTGTTGTCAACAAGCTTCTCGGCGCGGCCTTCGCAATTGGTCCCAATCACATCTTCTACTTTAGGCAATTACCCTTTTCAGCGACGATCCTTTTGTGCTCGAAGAGCCAGAACCACCATTGTCACATTGTCCCTTCACTTCACTTGACTTGACTTGGGCCTGGACTTGAGAGATCCACGATAGTATAGTATATCTCAACTGTAATCCCAAGATAACTATCATGGAGTGTTTTAAAAAAACACTCTGGTTTTTCTCGTCGGGGCGAAGGTCACAGTATTCCACCTGATTAATAAATAGGACAGATGCACGTGTCTTCATAGCAACGAAATGCATTATTGTATCGACTAAGCCCCAATCAGATTACCTATTGAGATTATATATTCATGAAAAATAAGTTGTCCCCCAGATTGAGGACTTGAAGACCGGGGGGATGCTTGAAAGCGGGTGGGAATATCCAGATCCTGCGGGCTGCGGCCCCCACAAAGATATTATATGCACCCATGACCTTCTCGAAGTGCTTATTAGAGATTCCTTCTTGACAAAAGCATGAGTATACGTGCCTGTCCCATCTGAGTATGCAATCTCTGAGAGAATAAAAAACAGACCAAGACAGAGAGTCGGCCGATGACATCGGAGCTCTAGGGTGGCAAGCATCATGCATGTGTAAGCTGACGCTGAAATCTTTACCAGAGTATTCGTCTTCAAGCACTTTCTAAAGGGGGACAAGACATCGTCAGCCACTACGTAGACACTCACCGTATATGAAATTCGAATGATCTGTCTTTCTGTGCGAGACTGCTCGTTCTCACTGCGTCCCAAGATAGTCAAGATGTCTATGTACGCTCAGCTCTGTCCAATCCTTCACTGCAACGCAGTCTATTCAGATTCAGCACGCCACTTGGATGGTCATTCCATCTCGAACTAGCTTCTTCTTGCTTTGGCTGATAGTGACGAATAGTATCCTGACAAGCTATATCGATCCCTTCTCTCTTCAGAAGCGTATAACTTGCGTGTACATGGTGAGTATCCATCATGTTACAAGGCAAAGGGAGTGCATTAGGGCGACAAACCCACCAATGCATACTAGGGAGTCCAGCCTTCAAACTGTCTTCACTGACTTTGACACGAATACCTCTTCGGATGAACATGGTTATGAGAGAGCCGATTTGCCACAAAACATTATCCAGCACACGCACCAGAGACACGTAACTTCTCCCATCAACCGATAGGTGGCTGCATGATGACCACATAACCAGCAGGCAGCTTATCTGCGAAGCTCTTCCATGGATGGGTTTGTCCATGAGGGATGATGTTCGCAACCGACTTTCGACCTAGAGACCTCGTTGGTAGCTCGGCGAGCACTCCGATAATTTCTTCATTCGACCAATCTCGAGCGCGAATGCCTCTCTCTCGAATGTGAGGAAGACATAGAAGGAAGTGTGGAACGAGTGGTTTCGGTTTGACCGAGATTATGCGGCCAGGCATATCAACCTCTCGGAATGTGAGCCAGCCGAGGCACAGCTGGTGGACCACGAGTCAACGAACACGTTTTCGTCATATGGATTCACGATTTGAGGCCGTTGATGGTGGCAGGTTGTGTCCTCGATGGGCCATTGAGGGTAATTTCATGGCGTTGGAATCGACTCAGACGTGACGGTGCGGGGAGAACGGGTGGTGGTCTGCTGCTACCTCAGTTGGGGTTCGGTTGTAGGCGACAAGGATGACAATTACTACGAAAGGAACAAAAGGGAAAGAGTGCCCGAGGCAATTGCCTATTCTCCTCACTTTGGGCAATGTTTAGGGCAACGGGAAGGCGCTCCCCCCGCACAAGCCAACTTCAACCCCAGACCCCAGACTCCTCGAGACTCCTCCTCCACACGAAGTAGGATCCGCCCCCAGAATTCCATCACCCCAGACTTTGACGGCCATTCAGACGATTCTAATTAGCTCTTCCCTTCGTACTCGGGGTTTAGCATCGCACCACCGGCTCAGTTTGGGGTATCGTAGCGTGCATCGCGAGTAATGTCCTCACCTTGTGAGGCATTCTCTCCCCGCAGAGACGGCCGTAGCCCGAAAGCGACACCGTCTCCGTGCTGGGTTCCCCTCACTACCTGGCACCATCCAACACTTGGATGAGACCTCGCTCCTCAGCTCATATCTCTCCAAGGGACGTGCTTCATCCTCGACGGACTTATAAAAGACGCCTTGAACGTCCATCTCAGGATTCAGGAACACCATCATCCCGCTTTTCATCTTTGCTTCCTTTTCCCTGCTTCCCCCACCTGTTCTGCAGCGCTGCACTTCATCATGGCGAGCTTAGATCTCAAGGATGATACCACTCATTTGGAGAATCCTGTCTCTTTCTCCGCCCAGGACCTCGACATTGAGGAACTCGACTCCATCGAACTCACCAAGACTGGAACATTCGCCTGGCTTGTCGCAATCACCTGTTCCCTGGCAGGTTTCTTGTTCGGATACGACACAGGCATCATCTCGGCCGTCTTGCTGTATGTCAACGATGACCTTGGGCACGAACTCGACTCCCAAGAGAAGGAGTTGATCACTTCCATCACCTCTGGCGGTGCCTTTATTGGAGCCATTGTCGCTGGTCTCACCGCTGATCGCTACGGCCGAAAGATTGCCATCTATGTTGGATGTGCCTTGTTCATCATTGGTGCCATCTTGCAGGCTGCCGCAAATTCCTTGGCTCTTATGACCGTTGGTCGTCTTGTCGTTGGACTCGGTGTTGGCGGCGCCGCATGCCTGGCTCCTTTGTAAGTCACCACTACACCAGCGCCGCTAGGTGTCTTTGCTCTAACAACTCGACAGGTACATCGCCGAAGTCTCACCTGCCAAGTACAGAGGCCGAATGATTGGACTCGACAACTCCAGCATCACCGGTGGCCAGTTGATCAGCTATGGCGTCGGAGCCGGTTTTGCCCACGTTGCTGGCGGATGGCGATACATGGTGGGAGGCGGTGCTGTCCCCGCCATCCTCCTTGCAGCTCTCCTCCCATTCTGCCCAGAGTCCCCTCGCCAGCTGGTATACCTCGGAAAGGACGAAGAAGCGACGGGCGTCATGCGACGAATCTTCCCCAACGGCACCGAGGAACAAGTTCAGAACAAGATCCGCGTGCTCAAGTTCCACGTTGAGCAGAGCAAGAACATCAACGCCGGAAAGTCACAGTGGTGGATCTTCAAGCAAATGTACAACAAGGGTTCCAACTTCCGCGCCCTCGTCGCTGGCTGCGGTCTCATGGCCATCTCTCAGCTCACCGGCTTCAACTCGCTCATGTACTACTCCCCGACCCTGTTCGCCCTGGTCGGATTCAGTAACCCCGTGGCTGTTGGTACGGTCATCGCCGGGACCAACTTCATCTTTACGCTGGTCAACCTGCTCCTTGTCGACCGCGCTGGCCGCCGCAGGATTTTGCTCTGCACCGTTCCGTTCATGAGCTTGGCGCTCGTTATTGCCGCCATCGCCTTCCACTTTATCCCTATCAACAAGGATCTTACCTTGGCCGACGATGCCAAGATTGGCTGGGCGGCCATCGTGGTGCTCATCGCCATGGTCGTGTTTGTGGGCTTCTACAGCTCCGGCATTGGCAACACTGCTTGGCTGTCGTCCGAATTCTTTGCCCTCGAGGTTCGAGCCATGTCTACTATGAGTATGCTTCAAATCCTTTCCCAATTGCATGTTCTGGCAAAACTAACAAAAAACAGTGCTTACTTGCTCTTGCTGGGGAGCCAACATCATCGTCTCCTCTACCTTCCTGAGCCAGATGGAAAGCATGACTCCCAGCGGTACTTTCGGCTTCTACGCAGGTATTTGCGGGCTCGGTTTTGGATGCATCTATTTCTGCTACCCCGAGGTCAAAGGGATGACGCTGGAGGATATCCGAGAAGTCTTTGAGCACGGCTTCGGTGTCGCCAAGGCGAGGGAGATCCAGAAGCTGATGAAGGCATCACAATCCGGCGATATCTCTGATGACCTGAAGGCATAATTGGCATTCTATGACAAGGAGGAACACGATCTTTGGAAGGCAGTTCGCCTTCATCCTATGATTCCTGCACTAGCCATATCAATCATAACCTAGGCAGGGTCATGGGGCTACACTAGATTCAGGCAATAATTAAAGAGAAGGATTTCTTGTACTTAGTTCCTTGGTATCTACATACATTTCTCATATACTATATATTTTACACCCGCATTCCCCGCCATCCTAGTCAGGTAGGTCCTCGTTGATGAAGTCAAGTATTTGTCTCGCGACAACCATAGGCGGGTATTTTCTCGGATCAATGGCGAAAGATGTATCACTTTCTACTCGAACAGTAGGAGGTCTCGTACGGCTCATCCTTCCGGGTGTGGCGTGGTCCGCCGCAAGACGGATGGTGAAAAAACGGCGCCAGCCCTCCATGCAGCATCTCGACACTGAGTTTCCCAATTCGAGTCTGATTCATGCGGCCAATGAAAGCCTACGCGAGAGGTCAACGATAGCTCGTTTGGCAACGATTAAGAGGTCGTGCATACTTGGATACACCACCATGCGAGCCGAGTTTTTGACACTGTTCAAATAGTTATCCAAGGCCGGAGCAATTCCTCCTTGCGACGGGTTTCTTCCGACCGTTTCGCGGACGGTCTGCTTGTTGAGCACAACTGTACCCGGACACAAAATTTGGAGTTCCTCCATGATGGTCCAATTTCTTTCTTCGGCTGCACCATCGATCCAGACGAACGGGGGTGGCTCCTGACGACGGGTTGGAGCGTGCCGGAGGTGTTGCCAGGGGTAGTTCATTGTGATGTAATTAAGGTAGTTGATTGGTTAGCCAAGTTTCGAGTCTTGGGTTACCTAGAAGAAGAGACTCGGCTCGCCAGAAGAGATTTGCTTTATGGGTGTCCTGGCTAAGCTTGTTCACGGAGTGTATTGACATGATTATTCGATGGGCATCTAACGCTGAAGATTCATCAAGTAGATTCACCGACTAATTCGTAGTTCTTGCTGGTAAAGCACTCTTGGTATCTAAAGTCATCGATTCACAACCTCAGACTGGAGGCAGTCTGCATCACTGAGGGATTGCTCCAATCTCCCCACAACAACCCCGAAGCGAGTCGTCCGAGCTCCCCATTCTCCAACACGACGGACATGTCTCCGCGTGTATGGTGATTCTTCCTGGTCTGGTCGAGACAAAGTACGACATACGTCGAGACAATCAGGCAATATTGTTGGAGAAGGGGAAGAAAGGGGGTAAAGACCCGAGGGGTGTGGCAGTTTAGGGCAGGTTCGCCTGGGAAGTGACGACCCATTTCCCCGCTTCCCCCAGACTCCCCAGGGAAGGCGCTACCCTCGCTAACCACTCAAGCGCGACCGCCTGTGGAGTGCCCGCTCCTGCCCGCTCCAGCGCATGGTCGCGTGGAGTTGCGCTAAGGGCTCGTGCGGGGAAGGGTTAGAAGGGCAGCTCCTGCCCAAACCGATTCTAAAAGGAAAGAAAAGGAAAGCAGCCCCTTCGCCCTGCCTTCCTTACTCTGGGCTGCCTCTGTCCAGCATCATCATCACCACGAACCATGCAATCCTCCAATTCCTCGACTTCCACCTCGATCAAGCCGTTGAATCCCTGTACGGTGAGTCAGGCCCACTCTCGTCCACAGTTCAACATCGGTTTCTAATCGTTTCACTCGTTGCGTGTAAAGCTGTGCAAGACAAGGTCAGTCTGCTTGACCACTCGTTCATCGAGCCATGTTCGTTATGCCGGTCTGACGTCCCGCTTACTTTGCACCGTGTTAGACATCTGAAATGTACGCTCATGGTGGTCCCGCCGTCGTCTGAGGTCTCACATACTGACTGCAACACAATCAGGCGACTCGGACCGCCCTTGCGCAAACTGCCGTAAAAGCCAGACTGAGTGTGTTCGTGGATATAGGTATCTCATTACGCCACTATCTTAACCCTCCGCTGATTGTCCCAGTGTGAGATTTAGACATAGCTTGAACCCAAGGTTTGTCGCCATCCAATCTATGCCCATTGCCTCTCTTAACCAAGTACACAGCATTCGATCTGGCAAGGCTTTGGAAGCTGCTAACAGTAAACGCGGCGACTATCAATTCTCGCAGGACCAGCCATGGGTCAAGACCAATCGGAACTTGAGCTTTGTCGATGAAACTCCAGATGTCATCAATATTCATGACTCCAACAGTGGCACCAACAACTTCTCCGTCGACAACAATGGCCCACCACTGGACCGTGAAGGCAGCCAGCACTCTTCACCTCCTCGACAGCCCTCTCCCACGCAAGAACAAGAAAAGTCAAATCTTGAATCAGAGAAAGACTTGGACGTGCCTTCACCATTGGTTGTAGATAATGGACGCCCGAACAAGAAGCGCGCCCTCAGCCATTCCGCCCTTACTTCGTGGAGAGCCACGCCCCGATCAGATCCAAGCCAGGGTCGGACTCCGAGCCGCGGGTCACAGAGCATCCAAGACGAAGGCTTCGCATTGCAGCTGTTCTCAAATTCGCCTGTTCTCGGCCGCCATCCTCTCTTCGGCGTTCCCACTGCCGGCACTCCTCCTTCACTGGGCAGCCCCCATACCTCGACGCATTCCCCTCTCGGAGACTGTGTGGCTGAAGCCATTTCAGGCATATATCTCGAGTCGCCGCGATGGCCGCTTGAAGACCCCATGGAGGCCATGTTGTTTCAGAATTACATCCAGACCTTGGCTCCCTTATTCGACTTGTGCGACATTTCCGATAGGCACTTTGCTACTACTGTCCCGCGACGGGCAGTCATGTGCCCGCCTCTGATGAACGCCGTTCTCAGTGCTTCAGCCAAGCGACTCAGCAGAATCAGCAACTTTGACCCTCTAGTGGGCGACAAGTATCACCAATGTTGCCTCGATGCTCTCATCCCCGCCCTCTCGAGCACCGAAGCCGTCATGGACGAGAATCTGCTGACGGCCATTGTCATCTTGCGCTTTATGGAGGAGCTGGACGTTCCCTCCATGTCGACGGAGCCGTCGTCCGAATCGCACCTCCTGGGCACGCGAGTCTTTGTTTCAGCGCAGGAGAAGCTGCGCGACTTTACCAGTCTCCGCCGAGCAGCGTTCTGGGTTGCTCTTCGGCAGGAGATTCACATGGCCTTTATACAAACCCGCCCTGTGCACCCCAACTTTGACCTGGAAACGATATCACGACTCGTGGTGCACGACGACAACGGCTGCAGCTTTGCCAACTTGACTATTCTCCATTGCGCCGCTTGCGTTCGGTACTGCTACGGCGTGGAGGAGCAGAGCATCGGCACATGGGAAAAGTTGCGCGACACGCAAGAGCGTTGGTGGGTTGAGAGACCTTGGATCTTTCACCCCATGTACATCAACGAGGATAGTGGCATATTTCCCAAGGTCATATTTATGAATGATGCCGTCGTTACTGGAGTTCTTCACTACTATCTCGTTCAGATTCTGCTTGCGGCCCATAACCCCAAGGCCCCGAAGCTCGGTCCGGGCCAAGCAAAGGCTTTCAGAGAAATGAACAATGAGATTAGAAAGAACGTCCGCATGGTCTGCGGTATTGCTGAGGTATGGGACTGCGTGTCATGGGCGAAGTGAGCTAATTATTCTTGCAGTCAAATTCGCGTACAGTCGCATGTTATGCGTGAGTCTTTGCATCACTTGCGCTATGCACGATGCTCACTAGATCTTCTTAGATATGTCTGCCTTGCGATAACCATGGCCGGGGATAGATTTACGGAACCACAAGAACAAGAAGCAATATTAGACATTCTCGTCAAGGCAGATTCGCAGTATGCCTGGCCGACAGGTTCCACGTAAGTCATCAACGCACATCTGCTCGCCGCAACCGCTGACCTTTGCAGCCGCCAGTACTTGAAAGAAGCATGGGGGTGGGACGAATCGCCTGTGGCAATGTCCATGTCAATAGCCGGCATGCTGAATACCGGCACGCAGGCGGTGTCATAAGTTTCGGGTCTTTTGCGCGTTTTGGGTGCGACGAGTATCAGGGGTAGACGGGCATGGTGATTATTTTGGGGATTTGGTGTAAGCGTACGGATACTTGGAGGGACGAAACTATTCTACTGAACAACTGCCTGTGAACAGCTTTAATATCTTGGTCGTTTATCTCGCCATTGATGTGAAATGCCTGTTCGCAAGAGTTCTGCTTAATGAGTTTAGGTCTTCTTATGCACTAATCCGCGTCCACTGATGGATCACAGAGGGGGTAACCGCCGTCGTGTCGGGCAATGTGAAATATTAAATCTATTAAATATCCCATAAATTATCCTCTTTAACTCCCGCTGAGTCTGCCAAATCCTAGTTTTACCTTGCTTAAAGTACTGTTTCAGCTCACTGCCTCCATGCTCAGTTTCTCCTCCACAACTTCAACGACATCGGCCAAGTTCATGGCCTCCCTCCTCTCGGGCTCCTACAACGGGTGCGGCAACGCGAGCTCGTAGCGATGCACGACGCTCCGCCAGTAGCACCGTCTGCTCGAGGTAACTAATAATCCGGCCGGTGCAGTCCCTCGCCCCCGCGCTGAAGCTGATGAAGAAGGGCGGAGAGTGACGGGATGATGAGAGGGTGCATGGTGGATGGGGATGTGGATGATATGAGAAGGGGTGTTGAGTGACGGTTGTCTCAAGTATATCCCCTCGATGGATATTTCGTTCTATCAAGGAGAAAGGATGTCATACTCGACAGAGACGAGAGCGAGTAGACCATCCTCAACTCACACAGCAATGATACACGAATGAAGATAATCCTCCCACGTTTAAAATCGAAATTCTCCAACTCGGAATCTACTATCGTCTACAATCACATCGGGCAAGTCTCCCACGCGGCTGTTGGGTTACGAGGCTAACACGGCGACTAACATCGAGGTGGTCAGCTGGCATCTTCACCACATCTACTAAAATCAAGCCATAGAAACACCGGCTCCAATGAGCTTCTTCTCGAAGCCGCTCGTCATCCCCCTTCTCCCCGCAATCCGGCGCCGGTTTCTTCGGAGTGGTCGTGGAAGCGAGGCGCTGGTTCATCCAGATTCCCGAGGGACGTCGAGTGTGTGTGGGGAAAGGAGCCGGCTTGTCGGATGAGGAAGTTTCCTATTCGGGGTGTCTAGAAGAGGCAAATTCCTGTTTTTGTGAGTCGAAGACGGTATTCTCGGCCGATATCTGGAGGTAGCTGGACTTGGCCGTCCTTGATTGATCTCTTGTCTTGTCTATTTGACACCGGGTCCTCACGTAGAAATAATAATTGGATAAATACATTTCTGATGATGCGCTTGGCTGTAATTTACACAATCCGTTCCTGGATTCATCTACAATTAGCGCCCACTCCTCTTCTTAGTTTCCTTTGGCAACTCCGTTGCCTAGAACGTCTGTCCTGACTCTGAGTCTTCCCAGCAGAAACATTCAAGCCCATCGACTATTTGCTCCGTCCAGTCTTTCAACTCCGCTTTGACTTCGAAGCCTTTGAGATCCCTAAAACACACCTTCCCCCTGCGCCCGTATGTCCCCACCCAATGGGTGCCATTTGGACCTGATTGCTCCGCGGCTCGTCGAGCTGCGCTTGGTCGTACCCGACTCTTCGACGTATGACTCCCGCTAGATTTGGAATCCGGACTGAGTGATTGTATTGAACGCTTAGAATGACTCTGGTTGGGGCTGAAGCTTGAGGTAGTAAAGCTCGATGTAAAACTCATTAAGGGGTCATCGCCGGGAGCCATAGGATCTTTGCTCGTCTCTTGAGAATCGTCTTCTGTCTGGAGATGGTGGGAAACAGCGGTCCGCTCGCCATTGTCTTCGTCATAATAGCTAACATTAGCAATATGTTGCTGGAGTTCATCGTCTACATCCTGCAAAGTAATAGATCCACGTAGAGCCGAAATCTCGTCTTCACGTGGCTCGGTTGGCTCGGTTGCATCTACTTGAGCAGCGGCCATCCTCGCCTGAGACGCTCTGGCGTTTGCAGCTTGGATGAAATTGTCCTGGTGTTGTTTCGCTATATCTCGGGCGTTTCTGAATGCGGTGGCTCCTTGAACGAAGGTATCTCGATCGCTGGTCATGGCATAACCCTTCACCTGAGTCATGTGGTACTCAGGCCGCCCCTCTGGAGCCATCGGTGCAGTGATATGGTGGGCATACAGCTTGAGCTGGCCGTCATGGTAGGTCGAGCTGAATGTGTAGGCATTACCGTCGTATTCTGGCTCCTCCTTGCCGTAGTTTTGCAGCGCGTGCATGGCGCGGGCGCCGTGTGCCCCGTCGTAGCACGCCTGTCGTTTCGCCACATCCGCACCGCCACTTGGGGCCTTCGTTTCGAGGAAGAAGTTCGGTATGACCGGAACATTGGCATGTTTCGTGGGGACGATCGTTTGATTCAGATCCCCTCGAATCGTTCTGTTGACCTGCCCGGGCCGAGCTCCATCGAAGAAATCCGGTACTGCTTTCACGGTGGTCTCGTCTGTCATAGACGTGAGATTGGTGAATGGGAGATTGCTTTCGTTTGGGATGTTCGCGGTGCCGGTAATGACTGGGATCACGTTGCGCATAATGCTGCCTTCTGATCTGGTGTTGTTCTTGCGCTTAACATCCTTGAACGCCGAACTGGGAAAATGCGATGGCGAAAGAGAGGGTCTTGGATCCGCTAAATGTTGATAGACACGATCGAGATCGTTGGGTTCGGGAGTCGAGCGATCTCCTGGATATTCATGCCCCTCGGGATGAATATCATGATCAACAAGATGCTGCTCAAAGTTATCATCATATGCGGATGATTTCCTGGCTTTGGAGGAAACACTCGTAGCCTTTGTCGAGTGTGTTCGTCTACTTTGAGATGTGGACGATTGATTCGAGCTCATATCGTGCGCGTCCTTGGGATTATGATACTTTGAAGGCATTGGTTAGTTGACAACCCGACCAAACGGATGATAGGTCTTACACCTCGAAGATGACTAGTGTCTGGACCACCGTGCCGTGCGAAGCGAGCAAGATCCCTCATGCACACCTCAGGCACTCTGATCGTTGGGCTTGGGCGTATGCTGTTTCGGCGGTCGAGTTCTCTCAGGGCACGCGGCGTGAGCCAGACCTTGGATAGATTGTCCCAGAATGCTGGCGAGAAGTCGGGTCGTTCGCAGGACTTTGCTTTCTTGAGTCGCTTCGCCGGTGAATTGTCGGGAGGGTTCTCGTCCGCGCGCTGTCGCTTTCGGTTTTGCGATGGTCTGGCCATGGGTGACTATTGTTGGGAGGTGAAATCGAAAGAATTTGGGGGAATGGGGAGGCCGCGGCCGCAGGTCGCTGTTCACGGTCGCGTTGGGGCATGCGCTGCAGGATTCTGTCGAGGTGGGGGAATCGTCGACCGGGAGCGCGTCGTGCATGCATGCCGGGGAAATGGCTCATTCTCTAGCTGCGGTACGAGCCAACGGTTAACCGCTCAAGTAGCCGTATGTATGTAAGGGCATGATGGTGTGCAGACCCTCCACGCCCGTTGTTGGTTGTGATGAAGGAGGAGGGTCGATGCCCGTGTTTGGCGTTGGAGGAGTGGAGAGGGAGGAGATGATTGATTAGGCGAGGAGCTTGGTAGCCTGTTGCCTGAACATGCAGCGATGAGAAGCGATGCGCTAGGCAATTCCTGCCACAACAATTCAAAATGAAGGTACGTATCACCTCAGGATGAGAATATCAGTTTTGACCCTCAGCAGGACATCATCGTCAATGACAGATATCGAGTTGATTATAAGGTTGGCGAAGGAGGATTTGGCCTCGTTTATGCGGGTACGCCTAATGTTTTGTCAAGCGACTGAATGCTAATCCAACCAGGGACTGATATCAAGTTGAATGAGGAGGTCGCGATGAAACTCATGCACATTCGAGAAGACTACAGAATGCTCGATAGTGAAGCGGAAATATACAAGACGCTGTCTGGTGGCGTTGGAGTACCGCGAGTCCGGTGGGTCGGACAAGATGGCGACTACTACGTGTTGGTTCACGACCTTCTCGGCCCTTCACTTGAGGATTTACTCAACTATTGCGGCCGACGGTTCTCGCTCAAGACCATACTCCTAATAGCCGATCAGGCTATTTCACGAATTCAATTCATCCATGACAAGGGCTTTCTGCATCGCGACATCAAGCCGGACAACTTCCTGATGGGGCTTGGCAAGCAAGGCAATATTCTTTTCACCGTTGACTTCGGCTTGGCAAAGGAGTTCTGCGATGCGGAGCAAGATCGGCGGTACGAACGCCGTGCCTTCGGCGGCACCAGTCGATACGCCAGCATAAGCAACCACTGCGGTCGTGGTGAGTGTTTCTTTACCCTGATATTGACCTACATTCTAACCCAGGGCAGAACAATCTCGGACTGATGACTTAGAGTCTCTGGGGTATGTGTTACTCTATCTTGCCAATGGCTCTCTGCCGTGGCAGGGTTTCAAGGCTGCAACGGAGAAAGAGAAGAACGACATGATCAAGGAGAAGAAGATGACTTTGCCTGTGGAAACTCTTTGCAAGGGGCTCCTAGACGAATTTGTCCAATATGTCAACTATACACGGTCGTTGGGGTTCGAGGACCGACCCGACTATGTATACCTTCGTGGGCTTTTCCAACGTGCGCTCAACTCCAGCGGCCTCCAGCACGACAACATTTTCGATTGGACGGAGAAGTTATTCTATGAGATGTATGGCCGAGCCGGTGGCTAAGCCGGCGACTTAAGGTCTCCGGCCCCGGAGACTAGGGGTCGGGCGGCACGAGGGAGGGGTAGGCATCCTCGCCGTTGTATGTCCTTTTTTGCCCTCTATTCTTCCTACCAGAGAGCCACTCTCCGGCGTCTTAAATGGTCTGATTATACCTCTGCAGGCACATACGACCATAGCTCTCAGGAAGCACTGGGTCCCGTCTGCTCCCCGCCCGTTAAGCTGAGAAGCGGCGAACTAGTACTCAAGTCGGTGACGATTGGGGAATCCTCGCTGTTGTATGTTTCTTTTTGCCTCTGTGAGCCATGAGAAGGTCAAGTGTTTAGTGCATTTGGTTATCCTTATGGCCTTGTGGCTTATGTTTTGCTTTTCGTAGAGACACACCTCTTATGTAGCCCAGTTGTTCCTTTGCTGGCACATACGACCATAGCTCTCAGAGAATACAGGATCCCGTCTGCTCTCCCTCAGTCAAGCTGAGAAGCGGCGAATTAGTACTCAAGTCGGTGACGATTGGGGAATCCTCGCTGTTGTATGTTTTTTTGCTTCTTTTTGCTCCTCTAGACGGAAACCCGTTCCTAATAATGTCAGCTCGCCTCAAAGCTACACAGTGATGACCTTTGTCGCGTCAAAATCCTCCTTCTTAGGACTCCCAGAAACATAACCTCGTTGATTGCCCACCAACCTAACCCATTCCTCCAAAACTCTGTCGAACAATGCGTATGTCCAAAAACCCAAGCGTTGACTTCGTCCCATCCATCTTCGGACATCGGATCCGAAGTAAAGGCACACATCCACGGGTTCTCGGCGTGTTCCGGGCGAGATGTCATCGTTGCCGTCGCAAGATCTAAAGACAAATGCCCCTCCCAGTTGCGGAAGAACCCCCTATATTCAGGTGCGACACGAACCTATGCAAGCCATGTGAAAGTCACGGGAAAGTCACGTGCGGAACCCCCTGACTTCCGTTCCTCAAGACATATGCACCTCCATTCCCGCAGACACACACGCGACACATCACCGATTCCAGTACTAATCCCAAGTTTCTTCTCCCTGTTCGAAGCTGATTGAACAGTAAGTATTCACCTACCATCACCCCTTCCTCTTTGCTGATACCACCATGTTAGAATGACCACTAAAGTCCCCTGTGCTGCCTGCGGCTGGTCAACCCATCGTCAAGATTCATGCCGTTACAATAGCCATGTGAAGCTCTTCTACGGAGTGAGCGATCGAGGCGTATGGTCAATAGGTTCGAATTTGATCGTCAAGGAGCGATCCGAGACCCCTCCCAACTTCGAAGCGCGAACTATACGATTTCTACAGAGCAATACGATGATCCCTGTTCCCGATATCGTCGAAGAATGGTCTGAAAGCGATGGCTCATACTTCTTGGTCATGAAGCGTATCCACGGCGTGTCGCTGAAGACGGCCTGGCCCGACATGTCGGAGCCTGAGAGAGACCGCGTCGCAAGCCAAGCCGCTGAATATTTGGCCCAGCTTCGGAAGCTCCACTCACCCCAACTACAGAGCCTTCACGATCAACCACTGTACTCTGCATTTCTGTTTCGAAACGGCTTTGGCGTTCCACACGGTCCTTTCAGCTCAGATGATCAGCTCTGGGAAGAGATGGCTAAAGCTTTGAAGGGAGTTTCTGATAAAGCCTGTCGTCGTTTGCGAAGACGGATGCCCCCTGCGGCACCGTATACCTTTACGCACGGGGACCTAACGATCGAAAACGTGATTATTCGGGATGGAAACGTTTCAGGTATTGTTTACTGGGAAGCGAGTGGTTATTTTCCGGTATGGTGGGAGTTTACGTCGACAAGAATTAGCGAGGGAGGAGATGACCGAGATTGGAAGGCTTTGCTGCGGAAACACATGGAGGATCATACGGATGCACACGAGTTCTGGTTGGATTACTACGCGCTCTCGAAGTACCCTAACTTGGACGAGCGTGGGGTGAATTTGCTTAAAGAACTGGAGTCTGAAGATGATAGTACTATCAAAGCAGGGGAGCATTAATAATGTAACCGCCTTTCAAGGCAAAGGTGCGTAGATACCTTGAATAGTGTCTGGCCAAGTTTTCAGAGGATGCCTGGAGGCATCCAAGCAGGGGGGCACAGAAGGCCTTTTCAAGTCATGTCTGCTTAGCGGACGAGTTTTGTCGAAAGGTACGTGAAGACCGTCACAGCGTAGTGCGGTGCCAGGTTGCAGGACAGGCTTCTATAATTGAAGAGGGCAACGGATGCCGTCGAGATAGGGAACAAGCAGCAAAAGCAACCGCACCCTATGTACACCGAGGATACCCTTGTACAATTTAAACCATCAAGGCGTCCATAATTCTCGTGAGCAAGATTGACTTTCGAGGTGCATTAGCACCATCGGGGGAGATGCCGGCAAGTTTGACTAACTGTGTACGGATAGGTGTGCGAGGGCAAGGTACCAAGAAGTCGTGGCGTGTGTTCTTGTGAGAAGAAGAATTATTATTACTTAGGTATGTACATTGTCTATATATTTCCTTACGCGGCGTCATACCCTCAAGGCACGACACCCACGACATCTCGTGATGCCCTCATCCCTCATCCCTCACACATCCAACCGTGACTTCTGCGGCTCGTCAACCTCATACGTCCTCGTCACCATGATCCCATCCCGATGCACACTCCCCTCGCTCGCCGTGCTCCCCGCCCTTATATCATTCTTAAACCCCGCGTAATCGGCCCCCTTCTTGACAATCTGCTCCTCGCTCGAGTTCTCCAGGTCATTCACCATCATCTTCCGATGCCTCCCCGCGCTCGCGCACGCCGCCGACCCCCCGATGGTGGCCAGCGGGTACCCGTTGCTCGCGTAGCCGCTCGACTTGTACCGCTCGCTCGAGCCCTTGCTGCTCCCGATCCAGCGGGACGCCGAGAAGAGGGGCTTGATGGCGGCGGCGTTTGTGGCCACGATGGCGACGAAAGTCTCGCGGATGGCCCAGATGGTGCTCGTGTCGATGCCGTTGATGTCCTTGAGGGAGAGGATGCACCGGAGGAGCGTGGCGACCATGATGAAGACGCCCGAGCAGAGGAGGACCGAGATGATGGCTTTGCGTTGGAGGTTGAGCTTGACGGTCCAGAGCAGCGGGACGGGGATGCAGACGATGGCTAGATCGGTGCTGTTTTGATGTCAGCTGACTCTCGAGACACGCTCTCGACTTGATCGAATAGACTACCTTATGTTCAACACCACCAGCGCCAAGTAGTTGGCAATGGCCAAGGTACATTGGTCTCCCGGATACGGCACTACCTGCCAGTTCTTGTGCACCGGCGTGCAGTGTCCCCAGACGACCGCAATCACAGCAATGTATGCCACGATGGTTGCGTACTGCGTCCACTTGACAATCCTTTGCTGTTTCAGCCCGAGGCTACGCAAGCGTCAGCATGCAAACGCAGTCATGCAGAAGAAAGAAAAGACTCGAGGCCATTCTTACGTCATGCGGCGGTAGAAGCAGAGGATGGTGCCCTTGAGGCAGAATATCAGCGTCGTGTACAGGTTCCAGCCGGCCAGGAGGCACTTGGAACCGACGACCCTCCTCGCTATGTCCTCGTCGGTCAACGTGGCCGCCACCTTGGCCGTGATGCCGATATTCGTGCCGTAGCGGCCTGTAGGCGCTTTGTTAGTGCGGCTCTTTTTCCCCTCTTTGTATCCGTATGAAATATCCCTCAAGGCCAAGGAGTGTTTGTGTGTGTTGCCAAGTGGTTAGGCTTTGCAGATCGGGATGGATGGTCGATGTTGTTGGTCGACTCGGGTGGCACAAAAACAGAAACAAAAAAAAGTGCTGCTATATTCTGACATACCGATCAACTCCAGCATGACTAGCTCGGCCTGCATAAGAAAAGGAAGAATCCCGTCAGTGGCGTCCAGTTTTATATACGAGCGAGAAAACAAAGACTTACCGTCCAAAAGACCAGCGCCAGCACGGCAAACAAGTCATCGCCCTGCCACCCCTTGAAGCCGACCGTCTTCCACCTCGCAAAGTAGCGCAGCAGCAACACCACGGTGCCCAGGCCGTACTCGGTCCAGGCTTCGGTCTGAAAGGGCGTCACGGACATGATTGCTAGATTTCGAGATTGCCGAGAAAAAAGGCCCAGAAAAAAAAAAGCAAAGTGCGGAGGGAAGGGGGGGGG
>JAMQMW010002865.1:97431-109840 GCA_024115155.1 Thelonectria blattea
GAACCAACAATTTACTGGGTTTTCCATTCTGGACAGTCCAATTCTACGGGCTGCATGGACGGGACTGATGAAACGTGGTTGCAGAGTCGCAGTGTGCCCCTACATGCCTCATGCACCTCGAGCAACCTCGTCCACGTTCCGGGCTGCAGTTGTGTGTCCCGACTGGTCAGGAGCATTTGCCTTGATTTCTTCTCATGGGGCCATTTGACCTTGGTTGCCCTTGTTGGGTTGTATGTGATGAGTCTTGGGGGCTTGCTACGAAGGGCCTGGAGTAAAGGTGAGTGATAGATGAGATACGACGCAAGGACATTGATGGTCGGTCAAGATGAGTTGGAGATGGAATATTTGGAGTAACAATCTACCTCCACATGCTCTTCGCAAAGACTCGTCAGCACTCAAGATGAATGAATGGCTTCCCGGTCCCGAAGACTCGGTCGGACAAGACCAACGTGCATAACGGTATCTCGTGGCTTCACAAACAAATCAACAGTCAACCACACATGGCATATTCTCCGTTACATACATAGTTAACCGCCGACGAGCAAAAACAACCAGGAACCACATCCCGCCTCAGAAATCCGCCCATTCTCGCGCACATCTTGAGGCCAGCCAGTCCCTCCCTCCCCCGGTCTCAAACCCTGGGGTTAAGGATCGACAGCCGGGTCTCTCTGACTCGCGCTGCTTCAACAAAACTGACTAGGTAAACAAAGGTCACCACTCTGCCCGCTGCAATTCTCGTGACTCCCGGTGCTCGCTTGACTTGATCGACATGGCTGGCCCCTGGAGCGACGATCCGCTTCGCTTGTCAGATGGGACGTGTTGCCCCATGCGATCGAGATGAGGGGGAAAAAGAAAAGAAAAGAAGCGATTAACTTTCATAGGGTACGGGTAAGTTATTTTACGGTGAATAGACCGAGGGAGACAATATCACAGCTTGAGTTGAATGCTGCCACGAATACTTGCAGATGTAGTCTTGGAAAGGTGCTTTGAGATATATGTCTGATATTATCAATTCTCTCTTCCAGGGAATCAAGTCTACCAACCTATAAACCTCCCATGCCGAAATCCCAAGACCAACTCGGCATTCCATTCGCCTCCTGCATTCGTAGTGAGCATCTACATCGTATGTTTTCCCACGGTCCTGCATTGTCCTATTCAGGGACCACCCCGGGACCTGCATCTCAGTCCCCAGATATTAGTGGACTTCAGGGGTCTCTGTCAGTGTCGTCTTCCAAGCATCGTCCAACACGGGCAGGCATTCTGATTCCTAGGTATTCCCAGCTTCTTTCGTCGTGGGCCTCATGCACGCGAAGACTCGTGCTGGAGACTTTGGAAGCTTCCGAGATGTGCATACCGGTACAGTCCGGTAATGTATGTATGTGCACAGCCTTCCTGTCAGAAACACGTGTCTGAAGGAGTGCACATCTCCAAGATGCATCGGTCCAACGAACCAAGCAGCCTTCAGATCCAAGTGCAAGTCCAAACAGACTCGACGTGCAATAAAGACGCATCACCACCTCTCCTTCAAAACCCTCACCGGCCTCTCACCATCCCGCGGTCCACCCCCTCATCCCGCTGCCCGAGCCGATACAACCAACACGGTGGAGAGAGCCAACAACACCCTCCTTTTGAGTCCGTTCTGGTCGATAATCCCGCCGCCGTTAAGCAAGCATCCCGATTCCCAAAGGATTCAGACCTCCCCTCCCCACACAGGAACAACGGCGACAATGCCAGCAATGCGAGCGCTATTTCCGGGCTGGGAAGAAAGGCTATAAGGGATTCAATGATAAGTAGGCCGGTCGTCACCGAGCATAAGGGTAGTTTGTAGATCATTCCCGGCGCGGAAACCGTTATCCTTTTAGTCTTTGGTATAGGTTGTAAGCCGAGACACTCGTTTCGCTCGCTCAAAACTCGATTTGTTGCAAGCATGAAGTTCAACATGGACCTTGCTGCGTCGGCCATTGTTGGTTTGAGCCAGTCTGTCTCTGCCAATTCCACATGCGTGCGTACCATCTCCTTAGTCCTCCGTCCTCTCTGACTTATTAGCTGACTCTCACTCCAGTGTGCACAGCTCGCCAACGCCGGCTTGGGTGATAATGTAGTCTACCCGGGTCAAGCCCTCTACCAAGAACGTCAAGACTCTTACTGGAGCGTCTCGGCGGCGCTCCCTTCCTGGTGCTATGTCCTCCCCAAGACGGTCGAGGACGTGTCGACCATTGTCAAGGTCATCAGCAAGAACCAGTGCGACTTTGGCATCCGCGGCGGCGGCCACGGGTCATTTCCTCTCTCCAACGCCATCAAGTAAGTTTCTGTCTACAATACACTGATGATATATGTACTGACTCCCCAGAAACGGCATCACCATAGACATGGGCTACTTCAACCAAACCACCTACGACCCCTCCCGCAACCTCGCCCTCATCCAACCCGGCGGCCACTGGCAAGACGTCTACGACACGCTCTCCCCGCACGGCGTCACCGTGGCCGGCGGCCGGGCCGGCACCGTCGGCGTCGGCGGCTTCAACACGGGCGGCGGCATCTCGTTCCACGCCGCCTCTCACGGCTTCTCGTGCGACAACGTGGCAAACTACCAGCTCGTCCTGGCCGACGGCTCCGTGACCGACGCAAACGCCACGCACAACGCGGACCTGTTCAAGGCCCTAAAGGGCGGGAGCGGGAACTTTGGGATAGTGACGCGCATCGACATGTATCCCATTGCGTTCGAGGACCCGGAGGATCCGGTCATTTGGGGCGGGAACTTGCTGTATAGCGAGGATCAGGGGGATGCGGTTATTGAAGCGCTGGTGGACTTCACGAATGATATACCCAAGGACGAAAACAGCAGCGTCATCGTCTACTGGGCTTACGTTCCCTCTGCCGGCGGAACCATTGTCAACGCCGCCCTGGAGAACACGCGAGCAGAAGTCAAGGCTGCCGCATTCGACGGCTTCTACGCCGTAAACGCCTCAACCGACACAACCGAAGTCGACCAAATGTCCGCCATCACCAAAGCCCTCGGCTCCGGCCAACCCGCCAACTTCTCCAACATCTGGTTCACCAGCACCTGGGACAACGACGCCGCCATCATGAAGTACACCGTCTCCAAATACACCGCCCTCAACACCCACCTCGAAATCCTCATGCCCAGCGCCCAATCCGGCCTCAACACCCTCTGCATGTTCCAGCCCGCGAGCCGCTCCTCCGTCGACAAGGGTCTCCTCCACGGCGGAAACGTCATGGGTCTGGACCGGTACCAGGACAGCGGGATCTTGTTCCTGGTGACGTGGGCGGCTCACGGCGCGGAGAACGAGGCGCTCGCGTTGCCGCTGATTAGGGCGTTTGTCGAGGACGTGGAGGCGCGGGCGAGGGAGATGGGGGTGTTGCGGGAGTGGAAGTTTCTTAATTATGCGCACTTGGAGCAGGATGCTTTGGCGACGGTGGGCGAGGAGGCGATTGGGGTGATGAGGGAGGCGAGTCGGGCGTATGATCCTGAGGGTGTGTTTCAGACGCTGCGACGGACTGGGTTCAAGATTCCGGAGTGGTAGATGCGAGGCAAGCATGCTTTGAGTGTAAGTTCAGGTCCGAGACCGTGTATTCAAGTAGACTCTAGAGTCGTATTATCAACAAGATGTTTCCCCTTTCAGTCCTAGTTCCTGCAGTCTGATACATCCCAATTCCATCTTAAACCTCAGTTATGCCCTAGATCAGATCCAACGATTCGAGGCCAATAGTAGTACAAGACGGCAGTGTCCACGCAAGTGCCGACGACAAGGCCAAAGGCAACGTAACACCGTGTTCGAGGAGAGAGGTTGCTCCATCTCCATTTCGACGTCGGTGCCGTGGTGTGGATTGCATCCGCAGCGAGGAGCGGCTTCGCACTCGAAAAGTTGGCACGGCGCATAGTCTTGAGAGCCGGAGAGGCGGTGCGAGTGAGGAGAGAGGACATTGTAAAGTGAGGATTGCAGGTTTTGTATTAATGTTGTGTCGATAGAAGATGCTAAAGTCGATTAGACTAACCATCACAAAGAGAACCCCGCCATTTTATAGTAGACAAATTTGAAGCTGAACACAAGGGAGTTGGAACATGATGACATTATGCTTACTCGTTATGCCATAACGTTATGCCACCACAACAACCAAACATCACAACCGTCATGCCAAAACCTCCATCTCTTCCATTACGCAACATCCATCACCCAAACATCCATCACGCAGAAGGCCCCTTTGGCCGATTAATCGTCAGAGGCTTGAACGGTTTGCGCAACCTGTCCATACCCGGCGGAGGCCCGAGTCCGACCGGCCTCCTAGGTTTAACCGACGTAAACGTCGTCGAGTGGAAAACGGTAGCCGGTCGGTCGGGCGCAGCCTTGGCCTCGTCGTCATCCTTCGTCCCGTCGTCTCGCGAGGGCGGCCGCGGTGGCGAGCTGGAAAAGCAAGCATACGGCTTCCTTGGCCCACCGTCATTTGTTTTCGCCATGTTCGGTTTCGGGAGGGACCTCGATGTGCCGATCTTGTGCTTCGCTAGTTCGGCATCGATATGTGCTTTTGTCTGCTCGTGAGTCGGAGCTGGCCGTTGGTGGTGCAATGGCGCAGAAAAGTTCCTGGTCAGCACGGGCTTGCCTTCAGGCCTTCTCTCTCCCGACTGAGATCGCTGTGTCACGAAGCTGAGCATGCTTCGTTGATCATTCCCTCGCTCCGTCCTTCCTTTTCTTGAATGCACCTTCGGGTGCGCCTTTGCCGCAGCCTCGGCTTCAGCCGCGTCAATGGCCACTTTGTGGGCTCCGGCCGACACGAATCCAGGCAACGAAGCCACTGTGAAGCCCGATGATTGCTCCATAGTAGTTGCGTATTCTCGCTGCCACGGTCGCTCCTCCGGAGCTTCGTGAGCGTCGGTCGGAAGGGACGTCCGTTGTCGCTTTGGCGCACGAGAGTAATGTCGGTTGGAATCACCATCTCCGTCTTGGTCCTTACTATCGAATGGGTCCTCCGGGAAAGCGTCGTCTTCGGGAGAAAACATGGGCGGCAGTTTACCAAATACGGCCTTTTCACTTGGGGCAGCTCTCCCCAGAATCTTGGCTGCGCTCTCGACAACCGCTCTGTCGAAAGAAGGGCCCTTCTTTGTAAAAGCAGCCGTGAACGGAGACACAAACGGGGACAGCTCAACCTTGGAACTCGTCCCCTGCGACCCATAGATCGGACAGCTCAGATACAAAAGCGCCTTGGCCCGGGTCATGGCCACGTAGAGGAGCCGTCTTTCCTCGTCGCTATCTTCAGCCCGTGAGTGAGGTATTGAGCCGGTGTAAACGGACGGCACAAAGACAACTGGCCACTCGAGCCCTTTGGCCGCATGGATCGTCGAGATGGTGACCAAGGATGTCTTGTCTTGTGTAGCGTCATCCTTTTGGGCATCCGACGCCAGAGAGACATTCGCCAAGAACTTTCCTAGCATGGAAACCTCCTTGATCTGTTGGAGATTCTCAATCTCGGGGAGGTCGTCCTCTTCCGACGCTGCAAAGTCGCGCATGAAATCGCCCGTCAAGTTGATCAACTCCTGAACATTGGCCCATCTCTGCTCATGCTCTTCAGCATACTCGTCCTCCAGATACTTCTTGAAGTTGAGTTGGCTGACCAACTGTTCGATGAGGTTGACGAGAGTTACTGGGCTGCTCTGGGTGATGGTGTCTGCCTGGTTTCTGAGATTCGATACAATCTTCAACAGCTCCGTGTTGAGTCTTTGCTCCATTTTTGCTCGGATGTTGGTGTTTGCTTTTCGGTCGCCTCTGCAATGCTTGCATAGCAAAGTCCAGAGGCTCATGTTCGCCTTCTCGGCTTCCTCCAGCAGAGACTTGATCGTAGCCTCTCCGATGCCACGGCGGGGTACGTTGATGATTCGTGCCAGTGCGTCGTTGCTGTCGGGCTGATACACCACTCGGAGGTAGTCCAGCAAAATCTTGATCTCTTTTCGTTCGTAGAATTTGTGGCCGCCAATCATTCGATAGGCCACGCCGGCTTTGCCCAGTGCAGACTCGATGTGTCTCGACAGGGATGCCGATCTCAGCAGGATCGCAACGTCTTCGAATTTGAGCATCCCGCCAAGCATCATGACGGATCGTTTGAGCTCCTGCACAATCCACTCGCCTTCCGTCGCAGAAGACTTCAACGTCCGCAAAACCGGTCGCGCGCCCTTGGTGTGGACCGGTAAGAGAACTTTTTGATATCGCTTCTTGTCTTGCTGGATGACTTCGAGTGAAACATTGAGAATTGACTGGGAAGATCGGTAATTCTCCTCGAGGGATACTTCGTCAGTGGATGGAAAGTCTCGTAGCAAGCGGTAAAGATTCCTAATCTCTGCAGAACGCCAACCGTAGATGCTTTGGTCGGGGTCTCCAACAATAGTGATACGGTGCCTGGCCTGAGCAAAGAGTCGCATAAGCTCATACTGGATACCATTGGTGTCTTGGTACTCATCGATGAGCACTGCCTGCACGTTGGAAACACAATGGGGATGCTCTCTCAATAATTCGACACATTTCACCAGAAGATCGTCATAGTCCAAGAGGTTCGAACGAGCCAGTTGCTCTTGATACGCGTTAAAACAGGTTTGAAGGGCCGGGTTCTCCTGGTGTTTCTTGCTCTTTGGCATTAGAGCGCCGCCGGATCCTTTCGCTTTTTTCTTGCTGATCCAGGACTTGGCAAACGAGGGCTCAATGTTCAGGTCGAGTCGTTTGCAAATTCTCTGGATGATTGCCTTGGAATCTCCGTCGTCAGCAATGCTAAACTTGGGATCCAGGCCGATGTGCTTTCCGTAGGTGGCCAGGTAGCGACGAGAGATGGAATGGAAGGTTCCGAGAACAATTTTCTTCTCAAACTCTTCGCCCAATGCCTTTCCAATTCGCACCTTCATCTCTCGAGCAGCCTTGACGGTAAAGGTCGCGACAATGACATCGCTCGGGCGATACTTGACTTTTTGGATCAGCCATACAACGCGCGAGGTCAGGGTATGCGTTTTCCCGCTCCCCGGCCCGGCTAGAATGGCAACAGTGTTGGATTTAGATGTGACGGCACGGCGCTGCGCCTGGTTCAGCGATCGCAGAAGCGGGTCTTCGGTGTTGGATGTTGACATGATGGGATCGCGGACGAGTCGACGCGCGGGATTGGCTTAACAGGGGAGGATGTCGTCATTGAATTGATTGTCGAGTATCGGCAGGTTGTTTGATGGACCGGTTCGAGTAGTTCCTCGGGGTTGTGATCTGGCGCAACAAGTCCGCCCTGGCATTCACGCGGTTCAGAGGTTCGAAGGGGTGGTCTTTCCGCGTCACGTCTAGTATCGCGAAGTCACGTGGCATCCCTTCAAGCTGAAGTGGGGTTGGCCTTTGATGGCCTCACCCAGAATCCAGGGTAAGCGACTGGAGCTGAGGCGTTAACCGCGAGCCAGAAACATGTGATTGCGAGGTGATGAACAACATAATATTGTGGTAAGGACTTTCGATATACGTACACCTGTTCCTTTTTTGTTTTGGTTAATATCATAGGCACTCTCGCGTTAAGGTGACTCTATCCGTGGAGAAGAAGTGTTACCTCGCATCATGAGATGTCTTCAAGCCCAGCATCTCCGCTTCTACTCAATCGAAGCTTTCTGGGGTATGGACGACGGGCTCTCTCAGCGGATAAAGTGCCGTTACTCTTGGCAATCACAATCACAACGGAATTACACGAATTAGCTTTAAGAATTTTGTCACCATCAGCTCGTCACATCGGTCCAGACGCCTTTACTTTGATTTAGCTTCTATAGCGCAGTCACCCGCATGGCACCAACATGCAAAGTAAAGCGGTTGCACCGCAGTCGACACGGGGCAACTCGAAGTGTTACAATGCCCCCGGGTGCTACGAGTTGGCGAGTAAGCCCAAGCAAACAAATACAAATCGGCTCGGCATGGCTAGAGAAGAACGCGGTGAGACTAAACTACTCTATTCTGGGCAATGCGAGCGTTGTCGTGCAGCAATATGCTCTCTGTTGTATAGACTCGCTTCGGGCGGCGGCAGTGAGAACAGCAGTGAGACGTCGAGGAGCGGGATGGTCCAGTGCCGTGACAAGGGGGGATTGAATCATCCCACCCGTGACTTTGGCGAGAATTAGACGCCGGTCAAGGCGTGAGTAAGGCTGAGGGACCGACTTCATTCGAGGGTTGGGTCGGGGGGTGATGTCACATTGCAAGGAGACTTCATTGGCCGGTCAAGACTCGACATTGCAGCATTGGAATCGAGAATCGAGACGTTCACCGGTCGAGTACCAAACTCGGGCGACACAGAGAGAGGCACGTCGTAATCGAGGATTGGAATGGAATTGACCTACCACAAGCTCTTGTGAGACGTTCGTGATCACTGGTCGCCTCGACTCCCCGAGTGTTCTCCCAAGAGGAACATTAGGACAGGCATTAAATCTTGGTGGTGGATTCAGGAACAGCCAAGACTGAACCAACCAGAAACCCGCCACTCTGGTAATTACAACGGGGCATCCCAACCGTACCCAACCCCCCATCTCATCATGTGCTATTCGGAGCAACGGTTGGAGCATTCTGTTGGGCGTAAGATTGGGACATTTCGGCTACGAGCAGTATGTACTTCGCGGCGTAGGAATGCAGCGAGCACGCAGGGTCTCAAGATGAGACACGGGCACTTTGCAATTGCAGATCCAAAGCATTCAACTGACCATGATAACCAACATGACTTCTGCTCCTGCTTCTGCCAACACACCAACAAGCAAAGCACAAGCAAACAATCCATTGCAGAGCACATAGCCGAAGGCGGGGCGGTGGTTGGCGGCGTTGGACCCGTTCGTTCTTCTCCACCATCGCCAATCACAAAAGCGCACTTCTTCACCTTCACAATCCACCATCCATGGTCGGCGCTTAATCGACGCCCAAGCACCCAATCACATCGCACAAACACCAAAATTCATCACGCCCGCATCGCACATCACACTCGCCATGGCTCTGCATCCATGCATCTATTCCTGGCCGCCTTCATGCAAGTCCCGCCATTCGACCACTTGACAGAGGCCAGTGCCTAGCTCCGGAGTCGAGACGTCGACCTCAGCGGCTAACAGCATCACCAGCCGTATATACCAACGCCTCTGCCGCATCTTCCGTCCCGGAGTGTCAATCATGTTTCGTCCCGTCATCCAGGAGGTCGCATCCCCACGATTGCTACTTTCATAAGAAACGGGCCCCGACCGCCAACCTCCCACCCTCGACACCATGCCGTCTGACGGTTGTCGCCTCCTCACCACACTCGCATTATTTGCCTCCTGCGCTCAATCTTTCACTCTAGACCCCCGAACAACCGACTTACCCATCCTCGACGGTCCCCTCTACGACAAATCCCATCTCCCCGCCCAGATCGGCGGCATCATCGGAGCCTACGCCATCTCTCTGGTGCTGGTCGCCAGTGCACTTGTAGCTCTCCAGAGACGACGTCGCGATCACTTGACCAACGGCAACGAAGAAACAGACTTTAAGCCCAGCAAGAAAGATACCAACCCGGGCTTCGCTCTGCCAGGAACCGTCCAACCACCCGAGCTCAGCCACTTGAGAGACGCCGTTGGAGACGCCGCCAAGCAGGACGGTCTCAAGACACCCGTTACCCCCAGCCCGTGGATCTCACCGTCGCCCGTCTCTTCCCTAGGTGCCCCCGGAGTGAACCCTTTCGTCGATCAGCACCGAGTTGCAGAAGATCGAAACATGGCCCAGTCTCAGCTTGAGGATATGTACAAGCACGTTCTCGAACACGAGGAAGCCAAACAGCGAGGTGTCGTATACGAAGCGCCTGTTGCCCCGAACTCTGCCCAGCACATGAGATCACTATCTGCCATGTCGTCAAAGAAGGAGAGAATCAAGCCAGCTGGTTTGAACCTTCGGGATGAGGAGAAGTCGCGGTCAAGGACCTCTTCGCTCCTGTCGGCCCTTCGATCCCCAGGCAGGAAGAAGGCCATGAAGGCCGTCAGCATCTCGTCCCCCATCATGACTCCTCAGTCTGGCACCTTTCCCCGCCAGGAGTCGCAGGAGATGAACGCCATCCCTCCCCGCCACTATGCGCCCGCATCCCCCCCTCCTCCCCCGATGCCGCAGAACCATGCTAGTTTTGGCGCCTCGCGGGCCCAGGCCGATGTCTCACCCGAGAGTAACCTGAGCATCGACGAGCGCATGAGCTTCCAGCAAACCCGGTCGCACAGCCGCAACCCTTCGCAGGCACACGACGGGGAGCCTGTGTCGGCCACCTCGGAGCACTCGCAGTCGGCCCTCGTCGGCCTACCGACCTCTCCGAAGCCGGGCTCCCGGTTCCCCTCTATGCCGTCCCTTCCGTCTCTGCCGGCGTCGCCCAAGCCAGGCCAGGGATTTAACCGGAACAGTCCTTCGGCAGTTCGCACCGGCGGCAGCCTGCCCCTCCGTGCCTACGAGCCTTCCGTGCTTTCGCCTACCACCAATACTCAGACCACAAAGCAGACGGTCTTTGAGAGGAGAGGCCCTCTGTCTCCCGGAGGTGGCATGACTCCATTCACCGGGACTGCGGTGCCCTACACACCATACCAACCCTTCACTCCTTGTGTTCCCATGACGCCTTCACTCGTGACCAAGGAAGACCGGAAGAGGATGAGAAAGATGGTGCCCAAGACGCCGACCTTGGCCATGGTCAAGAGCGACGACGAGGTGTGGTGAGCCGACCATGAGTAAAACCAATTTCTTTTCGTGCCGGGCTCTGCCCAATTTTCTTAGATATCAACGGCTTGCCTTGTTGCAGCCATCATCATGTCGCCATGGTCTGGATCTCCTATTGTTTTTATTCTTGGATCCCTGAGGGAAACTGTTGCGTATACCATTGCTTGTACTACTGGGTTGGCCGAGAGCCGGGAGACGAAGAAGGATGAGAACGAAGATGAAGGGATAGGGTGGTCGGTAGCGTATTTTGTACACCCAGCTTCGCAGATCATCTTACCCAACCGTGACAAGTGCGGTTTCGAGATGGCGGCAAATACCACATTCTAATTTTCTGTCCGAAATTTGCATCTTGAATCCAACGGCCTTGTGCGATTAGCGTTCCAGGATGATGTCCAAATCTCGAGACACCAACGTGCCTTGCAGGCCTTGAATACCCGATTAACTGCATCTGGGTTTAATGCCGGGGGCATCGTGGACCTCTCGCAAGCTCCCGCAGCGGCCGCGGGGGATCTGACCTGGGCTGAACGGTTCCTCCGGATTCAATGGTCACTTCAGTGGCACGTAATAAGAGGTTGCATTGACGACTTCCCAGCTTGGTTGGTACATTTTATATCGGTACAAAGTTGTGAATGCTATGGCAGCGGGAACGAGGAAGAACCCGGAGCTCGGGAGAGCGTGCGCGTGGGAGAGACCCATACTCAACGATGCATCTCTCGGGGCTAAGACATCTGGGGTTTCTTGGCTGTGCATCTGTACGCATACCGTCGTCTCCTTCAGGAAATGGCATCGCGGCCAAGAACACTCAATCCACGGCCAAGGGCAAAAGTCTGCATCCCCAAGCCACTGAAAACCAAGCCGGGAAAGGCGCGGACGGCGGCAGGCATCGCGGGCTTCGAGTTTGAATTCCAAGGCGGTGGTGTTCGATGGGGGCCTGGACCCTAATGATGGAACCTTTTTGGTGGTGAACCCAGTACCAGGGGCAATGAACCTTGGAACCCTCGTGGCTGCCCGAGACAAAGGGCGCCCTCGACGGATTGCAGCCGGCGGCTCCTTTGGTAACAGGTTTATTGCGTCGTCCTTCCCGGCGTGTTTTGTTCTGTTTCTGTTTCCAGTGCAGTGCAGAACGAGATTGCAGACGGGAGGCTAAAGGCCGCCCAGACGCGATCTGATTGGCAGGGCACGCACGCAATATTGAGAAATGCGGCCGTGTGGTTCGCTGAGGTGCACAGTCGAGGAAGTTCTTGGCCACACGGACCGAGGAAAATTGGAACGCGCAGAAGGACCACACATGGAGGGCAAAAAGTAAAGGCAGGTACAGTGCACCGCCGCCGGCCGTGTTGGAGGCGGACACAGTGCAGCGCCATGACGTCCCTAATTGGGCTGGAGCTGCAGATTCAACTCCCAACAGCCCAGTGAGCCCACACGCAACTTGCACGCGGCGAGCTGGGAGTGCGTCGATTGGGACCCTCTCTTGTACGATTCACGCCATTCAGAAACGCTCCCGGCGTCCGCGGGGCATCGTCTGCATGACGCCAGGGCGGGCGTGGGCAATTGGGGATCGATTCGGAGGCACTGTGACGTTACTGTGGGCGGATGTACTCCCGACGCTCTGCTGGGGCGGCGGGGCATCTGTAGCAGCACTGGCCGTGGCGGGAGGCACGAATGAGACACCGCCCGAGACAGTCCGAATAGTG
>JAMQMW010000291.1:0-19066 GCA_024115155.1 Thelonectria blattea
AGTAGAGTAAAGTTTTAAGTAGCTTTAACTAAATAACTTATAGGGGCCATTATAGGGTATATACTTAAGTACTTATACTTAGTACTTACTATAATAATAGCCTTTAGTAGTATACTTAGTATATACCTAATTCTTACTGTATAAAAATGCCTTATAGCTAAGCTTTTAGTAGTTATAGCATTATATTAGTCCGGTTCTATATTTAAAGGCGCTAATATAAGCTAATTTACTAGCTATATAAAGGTAGTAATCCTGTAGAAGTCTTATAGTATTGCTATTTTTAGTAAGATATACTACTATAGATCCATATGCCTTTACGCTATCCTTTTAGCTTAACTAGGCTATCTTTGCAATTTGGATTTTATTCTTCTGGCCTAAAGCTTTTATTGCTCTAGGGAGAACCTTGCCTTCCTAGTTAAGGATAGTAATATGGTTTATATTATTAACTTTAATGGGGTATAGTTAGTCTTAGAGCACCCTTATGCCTAGGGCCTTCTTAGCCTTAATAATTATTTTAATCCTCTTTAATTCCTCCTTATTCCTACTAATAATCCTTAGGCACTTAGTATTTTATCTATCTCTAGTTACTGCAATATATTGCTAGTTAAGTTAATCGCTAAAGGCTTATATTTCCTATTTAATAGTCCTGCAAATAACTATTAGTATAGTATCTTTAATATAATCCTTAGGTACCCTAGATATATCCACTATATAGAATATTAGTTTTAGGGTTACTAATTAAACTATAGATAGAGTTTAAGTAGTAATACTTAGAGGCGTTATTCTGGCAGTATTAGTATATATCTGCCTAAATAATCTTATAGTATAAGCATTTTTTATAGTGTCTAGTTATAGCTAGGTCTGCTCTAACTCGCTGTAAACCTGGGTAAGTTGCTCTCGGACTTATGATAATTCTTGTGTCACCTGGGCCGTAGTCCTGGCGACTTCTCTAGCCATATGGTCGCAAAGTTTTATAAACTCGAGCTGGAACTCTACCTTCATTATTTCCATTCTTTTGTTAAAGTCTTATTCCAGGAGTCGCCTCAGGCCCTGGATTGCCTCGGTCACGCTGCCGGTTGCCTTAGGCGTATTCCTTTTCTTGGGTCGGGTATGACTCAATGCTCCCTCACTGCTGTCCTCTTCCTGCCATTCCACATCACCTCGTTGCTGCTCGGATTCCATTGCCCTCGTCGTTCTGGTCCGTTTACGCAGGGGACGGTGGAATTGATGGGTCGGATGACGGAGAAAGCATTGATATCTCTCCTCCAGGAAGGATAGGATCAGATCTTATTTCGCGGGACAAATTTCTAGAATGGCAAGTCAAGATGTGGTCTCTTGGGAAAAGCAAGTTTGCATTGCACAGAGAGATGAAGTTGGCTTGTCATGTTCACGTCCAGCTTCCGGTATTGGACAGCTATTGCGGCAGGCAGGCTAGGCTGGGACCTTATGCCTGGGTTAGTTACATGGCCTCGATCCGAATACAAACTCCGGATGAGTGCAACGAGAAAAGGAGGCGGCATTCGTTGAAACTACTAGAATGACTACAAAATACATATCAAGGCAAGAGGGACAGAATTATAAATGTACCACTATAACTGCCTACTTTGCCCATTATTTGGAGCTTACTAAACATTAGGTTCATAGGTAGTTTGGATTGTTTGGAATACCTCACAAAAATTGATCATTTACATTACTGCTAGCAAACGCATTCAGAGAAGGCGAAACTCTCGTGGCAAGGCGCCCTCCGAGATAGCTTCGCTAACAACCTCACCGTCCATCAGCTCGTGGATGTAGCACTCGCCCACCACCAGATACCCGCCTCCGTCTTGCCTTTCTCGCAGCAGGACCGGCACCTTGGCGCCGTCAAAAACCACAATGATATCACCCTCCTGCGCCAGGTCCGGCACGAGTCCCACGCGGCCTTCCCTCGTGCGGCACACGACCGCCCGCGCGGGGAGGAACATCTCTGCAAACTCCTTGACCGTCTCCAGGTACGGCCATACGCGCTTCCACAGCCGCGCCTTGTCGTGCAGCACGCGGTCGCCGCCGGCCGCGGCCCGGATCCGCCTCTCCTCGGACTCCCACGCGGCTCCGGGGGCTCCTCGCCCAGGTACTCCACCAGGGCGTCGTAGGCGTCCAGGCGGGAGGCTTCGCGCTGCTCGGCGTCGACGCCCCAGGAGCCTGTCCTCGGCTTCTTTGCGCTCCCGATGGGGACCTTGCTCTTGGCGCTTTTCAGCCGGTTCGCCCTAACCTTTGGCGTGTACTTCTTCAGCTTCTCCTTGTACGTCTCGTCGATGGTCTCGAAGATCTCCTGCAGATAGGCGACGAGGTCGTTGGTGCCCGAGCTTGTCTGGCCCACGTGGGCGACGAGATCCATCTCGTAGCCGTCGATGAGAAGACATGGGGCGTCCATGTCGCCGACGCAGGCCGCCACCTTTGGGGCCTTTTTCTCGCCTCTGCCCTCGTCAACACCAGAGGCCGTAAACTTCCTCCATGTTATGATGCTCTTGGGGTATGCTGGCGCCGTCAGATCCGGCATCCAAGAGGGTAACCCGGGCCGCTCCCATGCCTTTCGAGCCAAGTACAGCATATCCAGGGCCCGACCCTTCTCGACAAAGACTTGTGCATACCCCTTGACCACGTCCTCCCGCTTTGCAAGGTAATCTGGCTTGAGCCGGCTATCTAGCTCATCGTCGTTTAGAACAGCGTCCAGTTGCGACCGCGGCGTCTCCGTCGCCATGCTGAGAAGAGCAAACAGCCGATCTCGTTCCTCCGTGGCGTCCTTCTGGTGGAACGCGCATAGCAGCGTGAACAGGTCAGTCTTCTTCTTGAAGCTTCCCTTACTACGACTCCACGCCCGGATGTTGCCGAGTTCGCACACATTCTTCCGGTTCCGCTCGTCGGCAATGGAGAAAGTGTGTCCCCAAAGCCCTGGCCAGAAGCAGAGAAGAACGCCATCGTGCAGTATCTCCCACGCTATCTCGTCGTTGCCGCAGATGACCGTGAGCCTCGAAGCCAACACAATCTCCTGGACGATCCAGATTCGCGTGAACCACGCCCGATTCAGCAGTCTGCTCACTGCCCGCCATATCTTGTCTTCTTTCTGGGGGATGAGACGTTCGCTTGCTGCCAGCGACGAGAACTCGTCCATGTTCGTTTCAGTGACGTCCTTTTCGGTCCTGTCCTTGTACGTCCGTACTATGTCGCCCAGGTCCTTCAGTAGCTTGATGGCCGCGGCACTGTCATCCTCCTCCTCGCCGAGCCAGGCACAGACCGTCTCGGCCGACCGGAAGATATCCGCCAGCAGCAGAATCTGCTTGGGCTTTTCATCTGTTGGACCTTGGTCGATGCAGATGGCATCCGCCCACACGTACACAACCTCGGTTTCGTCGTGGCTCCTTCTCGTCGCCCACAGCTTCCTGAGACCCAGGTAGAGAGACGCAGTGAGCAGCAGAGTGCGATTTTTCGACATCCGAAGAGGAAACAGCCTGAGAGCACTGCCCCAAGCGTACGAGATGCAGCAGTACTTGGGCAGCCGAGGATCCGAGAGTCGGACGCTCTCAAGATCGCCTCGGATCTCTCCCTGGGCTCCCCCATCCCAGAGCTTGAGAAGACGAATGGAATCCTTCTCGGGCAGTGGCTCCCAGATACGTTCCCGCACCTGTGTGGCGTCCGAGTCGGGCTCGCGTTCGTGTTCCCAAGAGAGCTCTGGTACCGACTCCGGATCGTCCTCCCAAGGGAATTGCAGCACGGCACCTAGGAACCCAAAGATGCCATCAGACCAGTGTTTCGGTTCCGGTTCGGGTTTAGTAGTCGACGAGCGCTGCATAGGCGCCAAGCAACACTCAGGGCTGTCCAAGGCAAAATGCGGGACGCCCGTAAAGCTGACCCGGAACTTGCCGTGGGACGCCTTGATGTCAACTTGACCGCAGGTAAACAGGGACCAGGGATCAAGGTAGAATGCAGCGGAGGGGGGATTGCCGTCGAGTCCCTTCAGGTTGTAAAGGCGGACAAATATAAATATGTGTGACGGAATGTTCCGGACATCTCGGGCCTGGCATCGCGTCGACGTCAGCGTTCACGCATCTAGGTAGACGACAAGATATCTACCAAGTACCAAGATTTCAAGAAGGAATTCCGAAACAGATTTGCCTTACTTTGTGATACCTTGAAGGGTCCATCTCGAAGGCGGCCTCGCGTTTCTGTTCAGTGGTGGCATCAACGTCGATGTAGCACTGAAGATCCCCCCCGCGTTCGAGCCATGCCCTAGCTGGATCGTATCCATACTTAGCGAGAACGGATGCAATGATGCCTGTGCTATCCCGAAAGGAAAACGGGATGTCTCTAGCTCCTTTCGCTGCATCGTCCAGTGGCGCATAGCCCAGTCTGGTGCGTAAAGGGCCCCTCCAGTGTTCCGCGGGCCGATACGCTCTCCCCAAATGATTGGAGAGAAACTGGGAGACCTGAGGAGTGGCAACTGGTCAGCTTAAGGAGCCATAGCAGTAGCGTGCTTGAAAAGGCAGGGAACCGAATTTGTCATACCCAGGCTTGCCCCAGAAACTCGGCTTCCCTTCCTTCAACGCTGTCGGCAGCGGGAATCAGAGCATACACGATTCGCTCCATCTTGGGATCATTAAAGATCTGCATGCGGGCCTGAAGGACCGTCAATGTTTCGCCGTCTCCCTCCTCCTGATCGACGCGAAGTAGGTCCTCCTTCTTGAACAAGTAGACGATGGTAGCGGGAGCTGTCAGGTTGAAGGGCCGGGATCTCTCAACGAGACCAGCCAACTCGATCGCGACGGTTCGCTTGGAGAGTGCAGATACTGCCCTGCTGCTTCTTCCCACGTCGGGACTCCATTGCGCCATCTGCTCCAGCTGGCTCTCGTCGAGATTGGGGGGGCTTGGTCGCCGAATGCGCGACGACCAAGGATTCCAGCCCTTGAGCGATCTTCCTGTTGTCCGTGAACGCTGCCCTGAACCCTCGGAACTTCCTTTCCCATCTTTTTCAGTGTGTGACCCAGGCACTTGCTGGAAGAAATTGTATGCCTGGTCCAAGAGCACGCGCTTGTCAGGAGTGATGTCGCGCCTTTTGGAACCTTTCGAGGCTGGTGCCACCTCTAGCTTGGATGGCGCCTTGCCCGAATCCCCGAAGCTATTTGCATCAACTGGTGGCGATTCTTCACTGAGCTCATCGTCGTCCAACTCGTCGAATTGGGATTCCTCGGTAGATGACCGCTCGTCTGACGAATCTGTAACTCGAACGTCTAACGGGGCCACTTCGCGGTCGTCCCCGTCGGGCTGAGAGGAAACGAGCAGGTTCTCACTGTTCCCCAAATGCTGCATAGCAATGCTCTCAGCCCCACTGGGCATCTCAGATGATCGGCGCGTTGTAGAAAGAGACCGAGGGCGTGGGTTCGGCGAGTCTACTCGTAAATGCGGCGAGGACAGGCGTGTTTGGGAGCGACCCCTCTGTTTCCGCCGTGGGCGTGGTCCTGACATTGATCACGTCGGTTAGCTTCTCTTCTGTAGCTTGGAAAAAGGTTTTGCGTCGGACATGCCTGTGACTTGAGAACCGCTGTTGCTGGGCTGCGAAATAGAGACCGGCGGAATGCCCACAGCAGGACTTGGAGGCGTGACCTCGTGTGGTTTTCCCTCGAGGGGCTTCTCTTCATGTGGGATCTGCTTCAGTGATTTGTTCTTCATAGTCAGGATCAATGGTTTGAGTCCACTGCCTCCGGCAGCAATCGCATTCTTCGTGCCCGTTCGAGTACTGGGTTCCTCCTCCTCTTCTAGTTCACAAATATCAGCGGAACGCTGAAGTGGAGAGCCTGGGGTCACTCACCTTTATCTTCACTTGGGTCCTCAGATAGAAGGACTATCCCTGACTTAGTGAGGGTGTCCTCGATCTCCTTCACATCACCGCCGTCGTAGCTGAGAATGAACTGGGCACGTAGAAGCCGCTCTGGGGGTATGTTGAACAAGGCGCAGATGTCCTCTATCAACTCGACTGGAGGTTGCCAAGGCTTTCGGGCCCCCTTGCGTGTGTAAATCTTCAAGATGTTCTTGTCGATAGTCACGACGCTGCCCCTTGAGTCGACCGGACTCGTGTATCCCCTGGCTTTCCACCTGACCTCCACGTGGGCAGAGGACATGAAAAAAACCTGGATCTCCTCCATCTTCCTCATGCGCAGACGCTCGCCACTTCGCGCATTTGCTGGCCACAATGATAAGCTGCAGACATATCGTGAGTCAGCAGACAGGACTGAAGCGTGGTAGAGCGTAGAAGATTTGGGATATGTCAATACCTGTCGATATACCTAGCTCTTGATTTCATCCTATCGGCAAGGTCGGGCATTGGAGAAGGCCTTCCCTGAACATCCGGGGTGACCACCTTCGACAGCATGCGTCGACTACACCCCAGGGTCTCAAAAAGCGTCTTAAACAGGCGAAACTCGCTATCCGATTTATCCAAAAACAGGACCCACAGACTGGTGCCGAGGCTGCGTAGGAGATGGATCCTATCCGCAATATACCAATCCTCTTTGCCATCAGCCGCGACGAGCACACCGCGAATCTGCCTTCTCTGGGAGTCATACTGCACGATGGGCATCATCTTGCAGCATCTCAGTTTCTCGATTTCTCGCCTGTTGCTTTCACTCCATGGTGTTGCCAGTTGGTCAATCTGGTGGCCAATCTCGTGAAGCAGAGCGCGAATGTATCGGAGCTTGCTGTCGTCTATCATGGTTGCCGTGGGTAGCTGTAGCAGATGCTTCTCGGACATTCTTTCCGCCTCTCGCCGGAGATGTTTCAGGCGCGCCGACCAATCGACACCAATGATTTCGTTGAAGAGGATGGCGTGAGAAGTGTAAAGTGAAGAAAGACAGAAGCAGTGTCTCAGCTTGGCATGTTTCGTCTCCTCCCAAACGCATTCTTGAGACGAGACCCATTGTTCCTCTCTCAATTTCCCATCTGTCGTCTTACTTGGCGGGATTTTGACGAGAGGCTCGTTTCGAAATGCATCTCTTCCAGACAGTGAGTACTACAGGCCATATGTTCTGGAAGGTATTGGCGTCATGATTGATATGCCCTTAACGTACCGTACTTTGGTGAAGAGGCTCTTATCGTCCTTGCAAGCGTCCTGTATGTCCTGATAGATTTCCGAAATTGGCGCATCGGTCTGGGAAGAGTCGCCTATTCTTGAGTTCTTGTCAGCCATCGTCCTCAGACAGTCAATCCAGGTATGAACCTGGACCTTGTCCAAGACATCCATTTCGAACAAAAACCTCCAATTCGTGGGCTCCGTCCCTGATATTGGAAGCAAGGGGAGGGGGAATCTGGAGCCCTTGTCTGCCAAGGTCGGAGAAGGCAGCACTGTCTCGTTCAGAGGGTGCAGAAGACCGTCCTCACAGCGGACCTCGGCCTCGACAATTTGGTTTCGAGCCTCGGAGTGATTCTGCCCTTCCTCGTTTCTACTCAGAACCACGGCGTAATACTTCCAGTGCTGCCGCAGGAAGCCCAGAAAGCCGGGGGTGTCGTCTCTTGCCCATCTGACGATGGCTTTCATTTCCGAGGTGAGATCGGAACAGTATCCGACGGACGGGATGAGGCGAGGATAGCTAAAGATGCCCAGTCGTTGCTCCAAGAAGTCTTGCAGGCTGTCGTACTGGCTTTCTTGGACCGCCTTCAAGTATCCTTCGTGCAGGATGGGGACATCCAACTCGAGAGAGCCATACCTCATCGGCCGAAGATAGGTGCTCGAGGAGCGGCAGACATCTCCTGACTGAGTGGCAACCCATATATCGAGTTTGTCATGCCATTCCGCCTGGGTGACGAAGAGAAACAGGGCATGAGATATCAGGTCCTCTGGAGACAACGACTTCACCTGCGAGTCGGAAGGTATGTGCTCCATCTGGATCAATGTCCGGATGTCTCGGACGCAATTGGTCGGATCCCTGGCCCCCAGCAGCTCGAATAGTTTGCGTCGATACTCCGTCTCCTGGGCGCGTCGCTCGATGCGGCGAAGTCCAATTCCTTGAGGAAAAGCGTTGATATCATCCAAGTCGCTGGGAAAGAACAGTTTGTCCTTGTCGCGGCCAGGGGCATACCACTCAACTGAATCACCTCCACGGTCAAGGGGCACGATTCTGTGGTCGCGGAGCGCTACTGAAGTCGAGTAGGGAAACGGGTCTTCTTCCACAAGCATCTTTGCCACGTCTTCATGCCAACCCGGCTTCTGGGTGACGAACTCGTCATGATTTTCAGAGACGAAACTGACAAAGTCTTTGCAGAGATGGTCGCGGTCCATCTCCCTTATCCCGAATATTTCGAGGGGCTCATTGCAAGCCTGGAGATATTTTCCCGATAGGTAACGCGATCTCTGGACTTTCCCTGGAATGGCTGGCTCGCCTTGGATCCTAAACTGGTCTGGGACTCGTACCAACTGGCCGATACGGCCAGGTGTGGCCATCTCGTCCTTGTTCTCTGTCTCTACTATGGGCTGCCATGCGAGCCTGTCCGGGATGTCGAGCCCTTGGAAAAAGTAGTTGAGCTTTTTGGGGAGGAGGACAGGCCAGCTGTAGCGAAGATTGGACTGGTTGAAGATGTGGATGGAGGCCAGCACAGCATCTGGCAGAGAGTCACGGAGCTTCTTGTTCCACTCCTCATTCTCAAGAATGTCTTCACGACTAGTGGAGAGCATAAAGTCGGCTTGGATCGTAAACTAGAAGGTTGTTTTAGAGTAGCTCGGAACAAATGAGTCGGCGTATCGTTTACCTTGAAGCCGTAGTCCTTAATTGGAAGGTAGGTGTAAACGTTGTGGCTTGAGGGCTTGGACGACGTGAAGTTTTCGAAGTCATCCGTGACAGGAAACGAGATGGAGATCTTGGACTCTGTCTGGGGACGTTGGTTGGATCTCGGACGCAGGTTCTCGACGAGAAAGCTCTGTGTCTTGTACCACAAAATCGGTCTTTGATGACCAGCAATGGTCTCGAAGATGGTGTCGCGCCGCGATCCGTCGTCTGCCTTCTCCCCCTTTCGATGAAAGACTTTGAGAGGGTCATCCCCCAGTTGAATCTCGATGCGGGCCAGGTTCCGCAGAAACAAGAGATGCGTCGGATCAAAGCTGGCGAGAGCATCGCGGACTGTGTCTTGGTACCTTTCTGGGATTTCGAGATACATGCTCGTCCCGCCGTCCGTCAAGGCCTGCGACGTGCCTCCGAAGACGGGACCCGGGACCCATATGGGATGAATCGGTCCCAGCCTCGCGTGCTTCTCGAACCTGAACGAGTAAGTGCGCGGGTGCGGCTCGATGCGGTGCGAAGCAATCCAGACGGCGTCGGCGACGCGGAAGAGCGACTTGAATCCGATGCCCTTCTCGCCCGTCATGTGCGCAGACCCGGCCTTGGTACTGGCTCCTACCTTGCAAATGGCCTCCACGTCGCTTTTGCTGAATCCCTTCTCGTTGTAGTCCAGTCGGAGGTTCTTGTCGTAAGTGAATCGCAAAGTGGGTTCTCGCTCCTCGGCGTATGAGGCGTCGTCTGCATTTTGCACCATCTCGAAAAGAAAGCGACCCGCGTTGGAGTATAGATGCTCGGAAAGACTACGGACGGCTTAGCAATGGCTTCTGGATCAGAGATTGGGGTTGGAGCCCAGGTGCCGTACAGCGTAATGGCCGAGGATAGCTGCGCATCCTCGCCAGCCGGTGGGAGTTTGGATACGATTTCTTCAATGTCCTCAATTGGAGTAGACATGGCGAAGACAGGGTGGGTGAAAGTAGATCCTGCTGCTCAGGATGCTGGGAAATCAGTTGTTGTCTTCTGTAACTTGTGTTGGGACCCTGTGAGGAGCTGAATAATTATCGAAACTACCGGCACTGTAGCAGCAGACTTTTCAAAAGACGCGTCGAGTAGGATGCCGGACTCCCGGTCGGCAAGGAACGAGCCTTGAGCAAGGATGCGGGAGTCTCAGGCCATCAATCTTAGGGAGCACAGTACTGTACCTACCACCTACACGCTCGTCAAGAGCTGCTATCCGACGTGCTCAACTGCAGCGCGTATTCTCAGACTCGAAATCATCATGGCAGCCAAATATTGGTACGTGGTTTCGCTTCATTGGCCTCGCTTGTCTTCGATACCCCCGCTCGTCCAGAAGAGCTGCAAAGGGTGAGATTTTAGGCTAGGGCACGCGGCTTATCACATTCAATCCCATGCCGACCGCCGGGTCGCGTCTCCTCACTCTCGTCTTGTATTGCGTCTCATTCATCAGTTTTTTTTTCGTGGCGGCTGCAGGGCCGGGCCGAGACCCTCGAGGCCCCCAAACCAGTGCAGCACAGCGAAGCGGAAGCTTCGGTGGTGACAGTTGCATCTGATGAATCCTAGACAATGTCCATGGAGCCGAACTTCGATCCTTTGGCTGCCACTCGCCATCACCAGCTTCACACTGCCCCTTGGCCTCGCTTGAGACCATGTACCCCTGGCGCGATGCACTCAAGGCTTGGGCCGCCGACATCAACATCAAAATCGACGCCCTCGGCCTCGTTACTATGCTCGGCGCCCAGGAAATGGACCTGAGCATTGGCCGGCTGGTCTCGAGCCCCTACTTCGAGTTCCTGCCTCTTCTTGGCGCCTTCGTCGTGGCCCGCGACGGCTTCACCGAAAAGTATCCCGGATTCACTCTGTACGCCATCTCGGGCAGAGTCATGACGACCGAGATCGCCGGCTGGTTCTATCGCTGGATCAGGTCGCAGAACTTCGAGACCGTGCGGACCAAGATTGCCTTTGAGGTAAAGGATCGGCCCCCTCAATGGACGCCCTTCTTCGTCGGCTTCCTCCTCATCGGCCTCCCTTTGAATGGCATGCTGATTGCCCTGACGATTCTCTCGGGAGACTGGTGGGGGTTCGCCAATGCCGCGTCCATGGCCATCTCTGTCCTAGTCAAAGCCATCCTCGTCCACCAGAATCGTCTCGGCATTGACGCCAACATCGGGAGGGCGCAGGCAGGTCTGGACAAGATTGACCGTGAGTACAGGGAGGAGCTTTCGAGATATAACGAAGAAGTCAAGTTGTACGAAGCAGAACGTCTCGAACACGAAGTGCAATCCTGCGGCAAACCAACTTCTCCATGCAACCATCCCACGACACCGAAGCCCACGCCCCCGATCAATCCACGCGGCAAAGCAAAAGTCCTCGTCATCACACACGACTCGAGGGCAATTGCCATGACAACCGACGAGTACCTAGTCAAAAGCATCTTCACGCCGAACCCGCACATCGCGAGCCCTTTATTGTACGCCGTCGTTCGATGGATCGGCTGGGCAGCCTTTGCCGTCCACATCCTCAGCCTCGGCATGGCAGCCCTACACACTCAAATATACACAGTAGTACTGCTCATCGTCGCCACCATTCTGGCCGTGTCTCAGTTTGGCTGCGAAGACTTCCGGATCGGTAGAGGGGACGGAGAGCATTCTTGCTGGATCAGCTCGAGACTGCAAGCGACCGTTTCCAAGCATCCGATCGAGCATAGCATTTGGGACGAAGACGAAGAAATCGACGCGCCCAAGGATGCATCAACGTCCACTGTACATGTAGATTTCCTGGATGGAGAGCCATGCGCGGAGGGTAAAAAGCGCAACCTTTGGTGCACAAAGAGGGATGTAGAAGCCAATTCAGACGGAGCGGAAACTCATGGCAGGAGGCAAAAACGGCCGCCGAATCGTCGTCAGGATTTGTACGTCTGGCTCGAGCCGACTGAGGAAGAGGAAGCGGCGATGAAGGCATGGGACCTGATCCCCCGCAACCCGCAATGGCAGAAGAAATACGAGGCGAAAAAGGCAGAGCATGCAAAGCGGCTGAGACTACACACTCGGTAACGAAGCTGAAGTCGGAGAGCGGAGGATGATTCACAGGGTGTCGATTAGTTCTGCAGAATGACAGCGGGAGTGCCCTTGGGGACTTCCGCCCTTTCCAATATAGTCGGGTCTTCCCGAAATCTGGGGCTTTGCACGATGTTCTTGGTGACGTGAAGGACATTGCGTTCTACAATAATCGCAGGGCCATCCAGCTTCCCTTGAAGCGTCATGACCCGGGCCAAGTAGTGTAGCGCAGAACGCAGAGCGCGCTCCTTTGCCTGTCGACTCCTCGAAGGGTTATTCGCGTCGACGGCTTGCTCGAGCAGGGCGGGCATGTAGGTCGGCTGCACCGCCGGCTCCTGCACAGTGCCGTCGGCGTTGAGCGTCCGGACGAGAGTGCGGCATGTCGCCTCGTCGAGGGATTCCCACGTGGCCAGGAACAGGTCCGCGAGGTCCCCATCAACCACGCGACCCATGCACAGAAGGCGCAGCAAGGCGCGTTCTCCGGCGTCGCCGACATTCAGGGCTCGCCAGCCCTTGCGCCGGAGCAGGTCGGCGCGGCGGACGAGGACCTGGTCGTAGCCGTCGCGCAGGCCGAGCCGACCCGAAACGATTTGGGCGACGACTTCGTGGCCGACGCGATAGGCTTGCATGACGGGCTCGATCAACGTCTTGGCCGAGGTCCAGTCCATGTGGCCTCCCGCACCCGCAAGGTCCAGCAGCTGTTCGACGAACTGCAAGTCCACGGCGTGCTCGTCTTGGGCGAACCGCCGCAGGCCCGCCAGGCTGGCCGGCGCGTTCTCCGCCTGCGCCAACTGGCCGTAGTTGGCCTCGGCGCCGAGCTCGAGACCTCGAATCAGGTCGTTCCGCTGCCGCGTTGGCAGGCGGTTGAGGGCCGGCACCATTTCCGCCTGGGCGGCCTTGAGCAGGATGGCATCGTGGTTGAGCGACGAGACGTCCTCGCCCGTGCGCTGGTGGTAGTCCGAGGCAAGCGTAGGGTCTTTGCCGAGATCGTTGATGACTACAGCTGTGATGAGGGTGGCGAGATCATCCGGATCAGCCACGGCTGCGGCCACGCGAGCGCGGATCCAGCCAAAGGACTCGCGAGAGAGCCGGACGGGCTCAGGCTGCGCCGCGATAAAGACTTCATATTGCCCATTATGAATCCAGCGCAAGGCCAGCACGCTGACGAGCGTACGGTTGACCTCGTCGTAGTCGACTCCGTAGAGCAGACGGGAGGGAGATGGCGCTGAGGGCACTGGACAGGACAAGTTGCGGATTGAGTAAGCGCGCTTAAGGCGCTCGAGCTCCCATGAGAAGGCCTTTTTTAAAAGGGTGAGGAGGACTTCAGAGCGAGCGCTGAAGAAATCCGAGTTGAATGGCCACTCCATAATGTAGGTGGTAATGTAGGTTGGAATATTGCTGAGTCCTGAGTGAATTTCAGATCTTAAGAGTACCTAATTACCTAGCTAAGTAAAGCGAAAAGGTTTAAGATAGCGCCAAAGTCGAGTGTCGAGGCATAACCATGTCTCTTATCCCCACCACGTAATTACATAGTTGCCTACCTCCCATAAGTGCAGCCTTACGATAATGGAATTCCAACCGCCCCCATGCCTCTATCCGTCCCTGGGTAGTCTATAACTCCACACGACTTCATCTTCATTATCCCGCATACACGTAGCGTCACGTCAAGAACCCCTCCAAATCAACAATCTGAGTCATCCCCCTCCCACCCCCCCCCTCAAACCCATCGACCCCCTCAAAAGCACCCACCATCGCATCCAAAAACTCCTCCCCCCTCGGCAAAAACTCCAACTCCGTCAGCACATCATCTACCCCCATCGCCCTCCAGGCCGTCAAACACACCCGCCCCTCCTCCGACCTGGTGTGCGGCAATGGCAGCGTTGGCTAAGCTCGGTGACGACGGCGCGCAGCGTGGTGAAGGCCTCGTCGTTAATGATTTCGAGGAGCTGGTCGAAGAGGTTGAGGGACTTGAGGGAAAGGAGCTGGTCGAGAGCGACGAGGTCGTGGGAGGGGTGGACGGCCATGTTGGCGAGGATGATGATGGGCTGAGAAGTGGGCGCAGCTGCATTGCCTTGGGTTTGTTAGCTGTGTTCTTGCTGCTTTCTTCAGAAGAACTTGCCAGATGATGCATTCAGTCGGCGTCGCTCATTGGAATAACCTCATGCACCCCCGACTGACTGATCTCACTTGTGTCGTCCGAGTCCTTTCGGCGCCGGAGGCGGAGGATTCGACGCATGACGAGGAATAATGGGCGCCCGATTGTCGGAAAATACGACGGGCGGTTGTGGTGCTGAGAAGATGGTTGGGTTGCGCCGAGACGAAGCTGCGCTGGACGCTCTTACGCGGGACTGAGCAAAGTGCTCTTGAAAAGCATCGTGTGCGAAGCCGACGAGGCGTTCTCCCGAGGCTCTCTGGGCCCATGACTCAGCTACCGTCGTAGGCGCCCATCTTGCAGCATCTCCATGGGCAAGGCGAGCTGCTTGATCCCGTGTGGCTTGTTGGGTGGGCGACGGAGTCGGGTTCTGCGGCTTGGCGGCGTAGCGCGGGGGAAGAGTAGGTGCAAAGGCAAAGCCTCTTGAACAGGCCATCGACAGGCCTCCGACTGTGTTATTGCCGCTATGGCTGGGCCGCCCCGGGCCGCCCGTCGCGGGATGCACACTACAAACGGGGAACTGCACACGACTCCAATTTGAGGTTTCACACAAGAATGGAAGAGGCATAGGCTTGGTGCTCGAGTCGGCAAATACTACAAGGCTCGAGAGATGGACTGACGAGGCAAAGGCCATCGAACCAGCTTGGGTGAGCCTGGTGCAGCCAGCACAAAGCCAACCGCAGACGGCAACCTGGCTTGAGGCGTCCTCCCGTCAGGTGATACCAGGGCAGCCACTCAAGGCACCCTCAACAACCACGGCCTTTCTCATTCGTTGGTGGTACACGTCGATGCCTGCCACAGTGACACAGCCGTTGACCCCTCACCCACACTCGACATCTTCGTCGGGCACCAAGATCGAGCAACAGACAATGGGTGACAGAATCGCCAGAGCTCACGTTTCCCAGGCGAACCAGCCGGACAAGAACTGGCAATCGAAAGTGCCATGTCGCTTCTTCGCCCGAGGACAGTGCCGGAGCGGCCCGAACTGTCTGTATTCTCATGCGATGAGCACGCAGAGTGAGACGCCCGCTGCTCGAACACCTCGACGTCCCAGTGAGCCCAGCGGCTCGGCAACGCAGGACTCGCGAGCCCAAGTTTCTTGTCGATTCTTCTTGCAAGGAAGATGTCTCAAGGGCACCGCGTGTCCGTTTTCCCACGCCGAGAACAGCGGAGCGCCGTCCATCGAGACACATGCCGACACGAACGACAAGCCGGAGCCGAGATCGGACAACAATCATCGAGAAATGGGAGGTGCCTTGGTCAAGTTTGGAGACGGCGCCGTCGTGACAAAAGTCAGCCTCCCGTCCGACTTCTCGGCCGTCCGCATCAATCACCTTCCTGGAGATATAAGCCCAGCCTCAGTGGCCAATCTCCTCTCCGGGCTCGGTTTTGACGTGTCGCGCGAATGCATCCGCGTTCCGCCGCGAGGCGAGACGCCACTCTGCAGCGCAAACGTCAGAGTCGAAGACGCCCAGTTCGCCAAACGTCTCTGCCGCGCAATGAAGGCCCAGGGCAGCTACGAAGCCATCCCCATCAACGCGCCGATGCCCCAGGCGACCAACAACCGGCGGGCGGATGCCAAAAAGGTCCATTGCTCGTGGCACAAGCCCACGCGGACGGCGTGGCTGAACTTTGGCAACGGCGACATTGCCGGGATAGTGGCCGGGCGCTTCTCGAAGGGCGTCTACACGGTTCTTGGTCAAAAGGTGCCTTGCCATGGCCCGACTTGCAGCGCTGGCATGAGGAACCCGCTTGCTTGGACTGTCCGACTGTCGGACGTGCCGGGCCTCGCCGGGACGTGGCACGTTGTGCGAGATATTCCCGCCCCGATGCGGCCCCGACACGTCGAACTGAGCGAGCCGACGTTTGATGTAGATACGACTATGGCAAATACCATGATAGAGTCGTTGCTGCTCCAGGCCGGACCCCTGGAGAGATGGGAGGCGAGCCCGGAGACGAAGGGGAAGCGGTTTAAGGCAACTGCGCGTTTCGTCGACGAAGCGGATGCGAGGCAGGCCGTTAAGATGTTCCACGATACGCCGCTGCCCTTCAACAAGAACGGAAAGTTGACGATGCAGCTGGTGCATTCGGCGAGACTGAAGGTGGCGAGCTCGGTCTATGATGCGGTCGAGAACGACATTAACACTCATAAGCAAGTCTGGGCCTCGCAGCATCTGCTCTACACGGCGTATCCTCCCGATCGCGGCTTTCGGGTTCTCAAGATTGAGGGTGAGGTGAGCGCCGACGTCGCCAAGGCTAAGGCTACCATTGAGAGGCTCCTTGCTGGCGAGTTGATGATGATGAACGGCGAGACTATATGGGCAAACTCCTTTGCCGGCAACGGCCGTGCTTATCAACGAATAAAGGAAATAGAAGGCCGTCTCGGAATCGCCATTGTTCGCGACAAGCGCAAGTGTCAACTTCGAGTCCTGGGCGCGCGTTCGCGGTACGACGAGGCGAGACGGGAACTCTACAAACTCGCCCAAGAAGACGCATCCTCGGTCTTTGAGATTGAACTCGACGCAGAGAAGCTTGCATGGGCGTTTAGAGGCGGCTTCCGGGCCATCACAGCCGCCGTTGGCGCAGACAAGGCCACGCTCGACATTGTTTCCAACCTGCGTCGCATTCTTGTCCGAGGCCGACTTTGACAGGGTCCGAGAGATGCTTCAAGGCGGAAATGCGGTGTCAAAGGGGGGCTCGGAGGCTACTTCGAGTGAAGACTGCGCCATATGCTGGACCGAAGCGGAAGATGCCGTTTACACGGCCTGCAAGCACTGTTACTGCTCCGGCTGCTTCGAGGATCTTTGCGTTGCAGGCACGTTGGCCCTTGATGCGAACCCGTGCATTCGATGTCAGGGCGATGGTGGAAAGTGCGGCAAATAGATTCCCTTGACCGAGCTGCAAGACCATCTTTCGTCGGCAGCCCTCGAAGACGTTCTTGAGGCCGCATTCGCGTCTCACCTGGCACGCCACCCCGACGAGCTGCGATACTGCCCTACACCCGACTGCACCTAAATCTACCGTGCAGCCGCCAAGACAAACCCAGACGAGACGCTCTTCATGTGTCCGGCGTGTCTAGTCTCCGTCTGCACAAGCTGCCACGTCTCGCACGGCGGTCTCATGTGCGCCGAGCAGCGCGAGTACGGCAGCGAGGGGTATAAGGCTATGCAGGAAACTAAGAAGAAGCTCGGCATCAAGGACTGTCCCAAGTGCGGGGCCATGATTGAGAAGACGGAGGGGTGTAATCATATGACGTGTCGGATCTGTGCGGCGCATATATGTTGGGTGTGCATGGAGGTGTTTTCGGAGGGGGGGCTTGTGTATCGTCATATGGATCAGAGACATGGCGGGATTGGGATAGAGTACTGGCCGAATTTGAGGTAGGAATAAGAAGTGTATATGATTCATTTCTAGAGAGGCAGTACAAGGGAGAGGGTTCTTTCACTGAATAGGTGTTGCCGGTTGCGTGCATGACAATCTCCTAGAGCGGCACAGCGGCAGATTCAACGCGACAGATGATCATTTACTTATCTTAGTCCCCGAAACCCGGATATGTCAACTCTACCAGTCATCCCTTCTCGGCTCTGCCCTTAGCCTCTCCGCCCGCTCAGCCAGGAACGCTGCATACGCCGGTTTTGGCGTCTCCAAAGCAGCGTCCTCGAACGGTTGGTAGTCGACCTCGGCCCACACAGCCAACTGCCGCATGAAATTGGAATTTGGATTGACATGACGACTCTTCTTGACCATCTCCAAGGCCGACTCGAGAGTCTGTCGATGCTTCCGCATGAGATACGCCAGCACGACGGTCGCAGAGCGAGAAATGCCGGCGGCGCAGTGTACAAGAATGCTCCCAGAGCCGCTATCTCGCGTGTCGTCAATGAAGTCGCATATCTCGGGCAGGCGGCAGAGGAGGTCTTGTGTTTGACCGTCCGTACACGAGATGAATAAGTGGCTGTCTTCGGGTACTAAATCCCGTTTCGAGGGGGGGCTCCAGCCTGGGGCTTCGAGAAGCATCACCATGGCGGTGATGTTCTTTGCTTTAAGGAGCGGAATGTCGTTGTGGACTCAAAGGTGTTGAGGCCGCACGAGACCCATGTATCCCTTCGGACCGATGCATCTGGGATGCAGCGCCAGGCAGAGGAAGACCAGGCATGGAAAGCCGTGAAGAGGGCCGAGTCAGAGGCCATAAATGTCTACACGGTGACACAGAAAGATCCACGGGGATGGCATATCCCTGAGGCGAAGCGTATGTCAATAATAAATGCTGCTACGGCAAAATTGAAAGCTGCAAAAGACCGACTGAAGTTGCTTAAAAGGCGGGGTGATCTTATTAGGAATTTTTTTCGAGGAACGTTCGGCTACGTTGGTGCAAAGAGGGATGCTGTTCGCCAGACCATTCTCTTGCAGTGGGTCATAGAGCAGGTTCCTATGATCGAAGCTGAGATGAACCAGTCCAAGGCGGACGGGGTGGGATCCAGTACATCGAGTATAAAGAGGACATTGACCAGCGATGAAGACGATTTGGAGAGGTGAAGCCCATCCAGGAAAGCCGAGACAAATCTTTGCACACCCCGGGGCAGGAAGAGGCTCACCACCTCTGATCAATCAGATTCGAATGATCAAACCCACCCACAAAAAGAGAAGAATTGACCTGGGTTCGCTTTCGGGCAGAAGCGCAACCGTACCTACGAAAGTGGAATCAACACGCAAGGAACCCCGTGCTGGGGGGTGAGAGGAGACCCACGTATTACGGCGCGTTGAGGTGTTCCTCAGATGATCCTTGTGTCTGGAACGATCTGAACACGCGATTGCCTTGAGGGACGCGTTTGGTACGCGAGCGCACCAGGTTGCTGATCGCGTTCCCAAAAGCTCTCCGCCGAACCCCGCACCTACGGGCTGAGCTAGCAAATGAGGTCAGCCGAACTTGGCATGTGAACTTGATCTTGGGCCAGTGAGGATTAGCTTTGGCTTGGGTGATCTGGCCGCGAGATCTGGGTGCAACAAATCATCTACCCATTCCAGCCCAGCGAACAGTTACAGCAGGA
>JAMQMW010000293.1:0-34593 GCA_024115155.1 Thelonectria blattea
CCCTCCTCCTCCCCGAGCTGGCCGCTCTCGAAAACGACGACTCGATGCTGACCCGTCGCTTCGGCAAAGAAGTCGTCAACTACTACGCCGGCAGCCGCATCAACCGCTACTCGTTCCTCCGCGCCGACACGGCGTTTCTGCGGAGGGCCGCCGTTAGTCCTACGGCCCGCTACCTCGCCTTGCAAGACTTGAACGCCCTCATCGTCAACAAGGCGACGTTGTCCTACTTCACCTTCGACGAGGTCAAGCCGTTTGTGGGCGCCGAACCGTTCAAGCTCACCGAGGACGAGGCTATTCAGGAGTATGACTCGACGCAAGCGCATCCCCTGATTGTCTTCTTGGGGTTGTTGGAGGAGGGAAATGAGTCTGATCACATCGAGTCTGGTGACCACGGTAGTATCAAGGGCCACCCTTATTTTGCCATTGATATCACTGCCAAGGGCCCCCAAGCGGAAAAGGCAAAGGCGTTCCTCGAGGTACAAGAGGCGAAGGGCCTGTCAGTAGACAAGAACCCTCGGGGAATGTCCCTCCACCCCGACGCAGGTACGCTTTCACCCCCACGCATATCAAGGACAACTCGCTCACACCCCTACAGCTGCCCTGTACGCCCAAGCCAGATCCATTATTGACTGGAATGCCCGCCGCCCCTTCTGCGCCGGCTGCGGCAACCCCAACCTCCCCGTGCACGCCGGCTACAAGCGCGTGTGTCCTCCCACGGACAAGAAGGGCTCCTCCTCTCCCCAGGACCGCTCCGACTGCGCAACCCGCCACGGCGTCTCCAACATCTGCTTCCCTCGCACTGACCCGACCATGATCGCCGCCGTCGTCTCGCACGACGGCCAGCGCATCCTCCTCGGCCGCCAGAAGCGCTGGCCGCCCTTCTGGTACAGCACCCTCGCGGGCTTCCTCGAGCCTGGAGAATCATTCGAGGAGGCGGTCCGCCGCGAGGTCTGGGAGGAGAGCGGCGTTCGCGTCGGCCGCGTCGTTATTCACTCGAGCCAGCCGTGGCCGTATCCCGCGAACCTGATGATTGGGGCTATTGCTCAGGCCTTGCCCGGAGATGGCGAGGAGATTACTCTCAACGATAAAGAGCTCGAGGCGGCGAAGTGGTTCACCATGGATGAGGCCCGCGAGGCCTTGACGACGGGTACGAGCGGACTGGGCGAGGCAGCGCCTGAGGGACATAGGGAGGGAGCTTTGAGATTGCCGCCAGCTCAGGCCATCGCCAACCGTCTGATAAATGCCGTTGTCGAGGGCTTTCTGACGGCATCCCCAAAGATTTAAAGAGGTTCAGTTTGATCGTGACGAGCTGATGTGGATTGGAAGAATGTACATATGCTGGGACTGGCCTCGGGAGCATCGGAGGGGAGTCGTATTTCGGTCCGTGATACCAAGAACTGGCATAGATGATAGAGTCGAATCGTGACGAAACTGTGTATAATTGGATTGGCTATAATGGTGTTATCGGAATCGTGAATGCAAAGAATGCTCAGCTAATACCATCCCTGTCCAAGCCCGCCAACCGCTCATCTTCCCTTCGACATGTCCAAAGCTAATTCAATCCATCTTAGTAGTCTCGCTGCTGCCTTCGTGCAGAATTACGACATGACGGCCATAGGCTGTTCTTCTCTTGGCTGTCGGCTTGGGCCATTTGAAGATCGCGAATCCAGAAAGATGCCGCCCGCCAAATCAAAAACGCGTTCATCCTCATAGACCAGCTTGAAATCCATAAACTCGAAGCAGACCTCTGGCGTATCGGGCGGCTCGATGCTTTCCCCGAGGTCAAAGAGAGTAGAGTTTTTGACCCTGGTGACGACATCATGAATCCGTGTGGCATTCGCGAGTATGTCGTTGATGTCGTTTCTGATGTTTCTAAACCGCGCGTTCAGACCATCCACGAGGTTTTTGGAAACTTGGTGAAAGAGGTCCCTGCGACCATTCAAGATGGCCTCGTGGATTTTTGCATCAAATATGGATCTCCTGGAGGGCCGTTTAGCACGGACGTCGGCCTTTTTGGCAGCTTTTGCAGAGTCTTGTTGGAGCAAGGCATTGAAATTGGCGAATGTGCATTTTAAATTCTCGCCAGCAGCCGCGGACCACTCGTTCAGATTGTCTTGGAGGTCTGGCACGATGGGAGCGAAGTTGTCGGGGCATCGCGGACGCTTCGAGCTCTCGCCATTGCCACCAGGGGACGAGTTGTGCCTAGCATTGCCCAACGTTTGCAATCTGGGGGATGACTCGGCCTTGATGTATGGGTTGGATCGGGGTGACTGTTCGACATGGTCGGCGTCGAATTCGGAGTTGGTCCCTCTCGAAGCATTGGGGGACGTCGAGGCGGGCTCGGGGTTTGGGTCGACGTGCATTTCTTGTCCCTCTTCTTCTGTGGCCAAAATTCCAGAGAAGGAGCTGAATATGTCTGCTGCGTCCTCTCTGTTGAGATCAAGGGGTGAGATGGAGTCCCCTCTGGAAAATGCAATACCAGGTGTCTGGGGGGACCGGCCCCTCTAAGGCGTAGAGGGCGAAGAATCCCACACGAGGCTTGGCGTTGGGCTTCTGGATAGTTGCATGTCTTCGGAAGACATGTTGATAATCGTGCGTGTTTGGATACCTATGTTGTTACTTGAGTGGCGGGGAGAAGTGAGAGCCATGGTCGTCCACTGTGATGTTTTGTTGAGTTCTGATGGCAGAGAGAGGGAAGGCGCGAGAGGTGGGAGAGAAGGGAAGGAGACGGAAAGGAAAGCACTTACCCGATTAAATGAGCCACTTTATTGGGAAAGAGCATTGCGAAAATCCTTTCAGATGCAAGAGAACCTGTTTCCTCCACTCTTTAGATACTGGGCTACCTTGACCTCCCCAGAACAAAAGGGGGCTGGTTGCAATACAACGAAGAACAGGTTTACACCCCTCCCCAGGGCCATTTCGTGCTCCCCGAAGATTTACCTCTGTTCTTGATGACTGAGGCAATATCTCGTACGTTTTGTGAAACCTCGCCGGGCCGTTAAGTACCGGGGGCCGTTGCCCGATCTTCTTCCCATCACCAACCCCCCTCGACCATCCACGCAAAAGCACTCAATACGCCACCGTCCAGTTTCGTGACTCAGTCTCATCTGGATACGTTCGAGGGAGATGGAACAGCCCAAGGAACCCCGGGCTGTGAATGCTTTCGTCTCGCTGAGGGGAGTGAACTAGCCCCGGGGTACTGACTACAGCCACTACTAGGCAACCGCTGAGCCCCTTCCGGTCCCGATACAACGACCCAAAGTACCCTGTATCGATGAACAACGGTTGAAGAAGGTTTTGGGTGGCGAAACATCGACTGTTATTCATCTCCCCGAGCTCGAGACGTCAAAGGCCTCCCCCTTTCCCCTCCTGCTGTTCTTCCGCCCATCTCGCTTCAACGACGATACGGAGCCTCCCTTTCATGAACATCGACCTAGGCATGAAGTCAATACGCTAGTTAAAGCAGAGGGATCGTTCTCCCAAACAGAAATACCGACGTCTTTGTGCGGAGAGGGTTCTCGTCAACAACCTCCGCCATGTCGGGAGACATACATCCCTGTCTGGTGAATCAACCCTTGCCATCCTCAGAAAGACATGAACACGATGCCTTCTTCACTCCTTTCAGTTGTGAAGGTCATCTGGACGTTGGTGAACAATGATTTCGTCTCCAGGACACAGCAGTGGAAAGATCTCCTCATCTGCCTATAAATATGGCATCATTTCCCTCCCTTTCCCTCGCTTGATCCTTTCCATAACAAAACCAGCTTTCACACAGTTGATAGAGACTACAGAAACCCTCTAGAAACCCAAAAACCGCCACCATGACCTCTCAACACAACCAAACAAACCAACGCGAACAGGGTCGACCTCAGCCGCCTGGCGGCGAGGGGACCCGTTACATCCCGTCAGACAAGAGCCCCGTGAACGGCAATCCCATCAACATGAAAGCCTTAAGAGAAGGGCTCAAGCACGTTGCCAACACCCTCCACAGAAGTGGCGCCGAGGACGTCCTCCTCGTGGGTGTTGGGGAAGCCACGCGAGAGCTGCTCCCCAATGGCATGCCCGAAACGACACGCAACTTGGACGTGCTCGGCACTTGTTTCCTCAACAAAAGCCGCGAGGCCTTCGAAGTAGCCGCAAACTTGGCCGCCGATGCTTCCCGGGGGGCTCTGCCCCGGAACTGGGCCGTCACGCAAACCCAGGAGGACGACCTCCGCCTCTCGCCCGAGCTGCACCAGACCATCACCGAAGAAGCCATACGGCAAAACGTCAAGGCCTTTGAAGAAAAGGGTCTGACTGTGTACGCCGGGCCGTGGGAGTACGAGCTCTCAAGGGAAGTGGCGCGGCTGGAGCGGAATAAGTCGGTGAGTCTATCCCTGGACGTGGCCGTGTACTACCTGCACAAGTACGTGAGCAAGTACAGCAATAAAGAGGACTGCCACGTGACGAAGAAGGCTATTGAGGGATGGATAACGAAGTATAAGTGCGACTTCTCGCCAAACTACTTGATCAACACCATTGGCGACGCATATGCCCAGCAGCATGGTAGGAATCCATTTCAGGGGTAAGGGGAGAGCTGAAGGCGTAGCTGGATAGGATAGAGTCGGTAGCTCACCAAATGGGTGGCTGAGAATAAATCCACATTGCTTTGAGAAATTAAAAGACCTTGCATTGCGTGCCATCAACCCAGGCCCTCCCAGTTCCATCACCAAGTGACATGTCACTGACCTTCAGGGGGTCGTCGTCTAAGACGCTATTGCTACCTGCAAGCGGTTCTTTGATCCCCTTGGCATTAGAGAGAACCGTTTAATTTTCTTTGGAATAATCCTTCATCTTCCCTGTTCTACATTTTACTAGTGTCGTGTGTGACCAAGAGGGCTGGGGGCAGGCTGCTCTGTCCTTGGAACCGCTCATCTTCGCTCTAACTACCTTACCTAACAGTTATTAGCTTCCTACACTTGGGAAATATTTCTTCTTTCTCTTTTTACTTTGAAGGCTTTTCCATCTGAATATGAGATTCATGCCTTGGCAGAGGCAAGGGGGTGGTTTGGGATGGGGGCAGTGTGACTTGATACCCGATTTCTCTTTGAGTCTTATTTTTCGCATTTCACACCGTCTCTGCGGCACTACGGACTGCTTTTCAATTCCCCTTGGAAGAAACGCATTCTGCCGCCACGGTAGTGAATACATTAAATGTCAAATACATTCATCCTCAGTTTACTTGACATCCTCACGATACCCATCATCCAGACAGTCCAGTCCCTTCACCAAACTCGCCCACCACGTCACAACCACAAAAAGCAACCAACCATTCATCACTCCACCTCAAACCCCATTCAATCCCTCCATTCCCATCGTCGTCCTCAATTTTCAGCCTCAGCCTTATATCCATCCCTTCCCCTCCCCCACGCCCTCTTTAGATCCCTTGGCAACCCCTCACACCACCATCTCGACGCAAATCTGCGTCGGCCAAAAACCCACGGAGAAAAAAAAAAATTGGCTGCAGCAACCGTCGGATGCGCTCCCGATCTGACAAGGGCTCCACGCGTTCTTTATTTCTTTTTGGGCAGACCGAAGAGAAACTGGAAACTTCCTTCCCGCGCTCAAAACACCGCATTTCCGGATCTCCGAGGTGCTATTTATGGGCGCGAGCGCGACATGTCAATCGTAGGGCGCAACGTGGGTAAAAAAGAGAATCATTCGATGACTAATTCTCGAACAAGGTTAAGTTGACTTCATTTGCCAAGACATGTCAAGGGCGTGGCAGGGCGTACCATCACGATGCTCTTAAAAAGCCTCGTTCCCAGCATCGTCAGTCAACGTCCCATCTCACCGCCCGCCTCGATTCCTTTCGCCAACCACTGCGACTTCTGCAGCACCCAACCTCTTCAGCCACGCACATGCCATGACGATTTGATACAACACGACAACTTACGACGTAATACCACGACTCACGACGAAATACCACAACTCACGACGAAACTCTACAACTCACGAACAAGACTACAACTCATGACACCGCCTCCCACGACTGTTCGCCATCCACTTCACTCGACACCACTTCGCTCGACATAAAAACTTGGCACAAAAGAACACCATCAGACAGTCTAGGAGATACATGTCTATTGTGTGAACCGTTCAGAATGGAATAATTATCGCTCGTATTCAGCTTACACCGCAACATGGTATAGATGGGCGCCCCTATGCCCGAAATCTTTCAATATGCAACAAAATGGGTATACAGTTCCAACTCGAATCTCCTTCACATCCAACTCTTAGACAATAGAGTGGAGAATGCGCTTGGGCAGAGACGCCCAAGTCTTGATCTCCTCGGGCTCCTCCTCCTCGAGCAGCACGATTCCAGTCTGGAGATCCATCTCGTGGGCGTTGACAAACAGCTTCCAGTTGCCAGAGTACACCTTGTATCCAAGGTACAGGACAAGAATGATGGGGCCGGCCAAGAAGGACATGAAGAAGGCCTCGGCGGTAGGGGAAGATCCGTCAGGAGCCTGGAAACCTTGGTCAGCAGAGGTCGAAAACCGAGCAATTGAAGAGTGAAACTTACAAAAAGAGACGAGTAGAAGGTGGCGATGAGGGCAAGGCCGTTGAGAGCGAGACCGAGGTAGCTGCCCCAGACACCGAAGGGGGTTCGGTAGGGGATGAGCTTGAGGTTCATGCCCTGAGCGGCGAAGCCAGCACGCATGCGAGCGTGGGCAAGGCAGATGCTGCCCCAGACAAAGAGGAAAGCGAGACCGGAGAGAGCGAGGAGCCAGTCGAAGATGGTGCCGCCGTTGGGGGACTCGCCAATGTAGGCCAGGAGACCGAAAGCAAGCTGGATGATGACACACCAGATGGGGCGACCCTTGTTGTCAATGTAAGTCAGGAACTTGGGAGCGTGGCCGCGCTCAGCCATGGCCTGCATGGTTCGGGTGGAACCGAAAGTGCAAGAGTTGGCGACGGACAAGACGGAGATGGTGATGACGGCGTTGAAGATGGAGGGGAGGACCTTGATCTTGGCATCCTGGATGGCCAGAACGAAGGGAGAGGCCTTAGTGTTGGCACCGGAAGCACCCTGCAGACGGTCATCGTCGGCACGCAGGATGAGGCCAACGATGAAGAGGTTCAGGATGTAGAAGATGGCAATGCGCCAGAAGACCTGCTTGGAGGCAGTGGGGATGGACTTGCGAGGATCGGCAGACTCAGCAGCGGCGAGACCGACCATCTCAGTACCGCCGAAAGCGAAGGCGGCAACGACGAAGACGGCGCAGAAACCCTTGAAGTTGGTGAAAGCACCGGGATCGTGCCAGTACTTGACACCGAGGTAACCCTGGTCGCCGACACCACCGCAGTTGATGATGATTCCGAGGATGATGAAACCAACGCAAGCGAGAATCTTGATGATGGAAAGAACGAATTCGACTTCACCATATCCACGGACACCGAAGATCTGGACAATGACGAGGGCGACAAGGAAGACGGTGACCCACACAGCCTGTCGATAACGTGTTAGATCTCATCGCGGTCTGATCGAGATGCCAAGAGATACGAACCATGTGGATATCATCACGCCAAAACTTGATGGTTTTTGAGGCGGCAATCAGTTCGAAAGGTAACACGGTGAGCCAGGACAGGGCGTATTCCCAACCGCAGGCGAAACCCCAGGACTCGTCGACGAAGCGGACAATGTACGTGTAGAAGGCACCGTTGACGGGGTACATGACGGCCATTTCGGCCAGAGCCATGGTGGTGAGCAGCAACATGAAACCGATGATGATATCTGTGGAAGTCTCGGTTATTTTCGTTCGTTAGTTTCGTGCGAGGGAGCTTGAGCTTACATCCTGCGAGACTTTGTTAGCAATGGGTTCTTCTTGTTTTGGTTTTTTTCAGTACTACTCACCAATAACCAGAGAGGCGGGACCACCCTTGTGAAGGGCACCACCAGAACCGACGAAGAGACCAGCACCGATAGCACCGCCAATGGCAATCATCTGCATGTGGCGGTTCTTCAGGTCACGCTGGAGGTGACCCTGCTTATGGGTCGAGCCGACTTCCTCATCGTGAGGCTCCGAGGCGACATTCACCTCCTTCTCGAACTCCTTTGCAGGAGGTGTCGAAGACATGATTGGAGGTCGGGGTATGTGATGTTGCGAAACAGGAAGGGTGGGATGTTCCTGGAAAGATTGAATCGAAGGGAGAGAGGGTGATGGGAGACAAGGAAAGGAATCTCTTGATCTTCTGGAGAAAAGAAAGGAAACTGGTGGGGGATGCGACTTCCTTTAAGTATTGCGTGGGACAAGCGTCCTCGAGCTGAAGGAGGGAGGGAGGGAGGGGGAAGGGACGGGAAGCTAAGGTTGAGGAGGAACCCGGTCGTAGCTTCCTCGAGATGCTCAGGTAGGACCAGGACTTGCGACCCCAAGTTAGGAAACAGCCCTTCCCACCTGGCAGGTACAGAGCAGGTCGTACCTTACCCGGACGGGCAGGCAGGGCAACCTGGAAGGAGCGAGCTTCCCCTCAAGGGTCAACCCAACGGAAGACGCTCGAGGGAGGATATCCAACCGCATGGGCCGGGTTCTAGAATTGCGCAAAGGCCCCATGGGATGGTGGCGGATTGCGGATGGTGGTCGCACCCGAGGCTCCCTTGGGGGACGGCGGTTGGGATGATCCATGGTGCGAGAGAAGTGCACGACTGGGGGTTCAATGGTGCCGGGAGGGGCGATGGTGGTGGACAAATTTGCCCGTGTCTCTCTGAAGCGTCTGAAGGTATCGCGCATCTCAGTGGATGTCGAGATTGGTGTCTCGCTAGCGCAGCTGCCTCTAGTCCCGGGGCAATTGGGGGGGCCACCCGTATCAAGCGTGCCGGGAGAAACGGTCCTAGCCAGTTCGAGCGTGGCCGGTGTGGGTGGGAATTGGGATAAGCAAGTCAGGCTTGGTGTGGCTTCGCTGCTATCTCGGTGCCGCTCTCCGCTTTCTCGTCAACCTGAGGTGCTAGTGCACTCGAACCTTCGCTCATGCCGAGAGCCTTGCCTAGGAAGAAGCACGAGGAGGCAAACACGATGGCCCGTGATGGACGAGGCCAATGCCTGAATGGCCTTATTCCTCGACGCTTCCCGGTCCACTGCCGGTTGTCAATCATGTTTGCATCTACGGTGCTTATCGGTGGAGGAGGATGTTAGTTGTTGGACGAGTCGAGGGAGTGTGTGTGTGTGTGAGACGGCTGTGCCGACCTGTCACTGGTGCCCATGGCCGTGGCTATCACGACTCGCCCGAGATCTGCCTCACTGGCGCGCGCAGAATTGCACATCCTTCCCAGACTGCCTCGAGACGCCCCGACATGCCTTGTTGACACGCACCAAGGCCGGGCAACGAAAGAGTGCGCGACACGGCAGATTTGCAAGGCAGGGAGGAGCTGACGAGGTTAGTCCTACATGGGGAGGTCCCTAAGGAAAGATGCATACCGCATGCAGCGTGCAGCATATGCAGCCGTGTGCCGACATGGATCACGAGGGGGACAAGTCTTCCCGCGTTATGCTCGACCATTTCAGCGGTACATAGCAGCACTTTTTCGACTAGCAGCTGGAAATTATCCGTACGACCGCTCCCCGAGTGGGATGATGCGGAGGACGGCGTGGGTGCCATGGCCATGGCCATGACTCCAGGAGAGAAAAGTCAACTGGGGAAGGTTTTTCTTGAATCATGTCCCGGCCAGACTAATGCAGTTTCAGCCCAGCTTCGTGGTCTGTGATGATGGGATGTGTGTCTCTTTGGAGGATTCTTGCATTGTGCACGTTTGTCTTACTGCAGCGGCCGACGGACGAATCAGGGTTGCTGGGTGTGAAAAACAACGAATTGTGAATATTAATAAATGTGCAGGGCAAAAGGACAAAAGGCCGTCCGTCGCGGGGAGAAGAGGCTCCTCTGGGAAGAAGCATAATGGTCCCGTCGATAAGCAATGGAAGGCTTGGCTGGATTTGGAAGGGATCCCGAGAGTGTAAAATTCGGGGTGTGATGGATGGAAGTCGCCTCCCCCTCAGGCGCGGAGCGTGGTTGCCAATTTGGAGACGTGTCGTCGTGTCGTCGTACGAATTTGCTGCTGTGCTCCTGCCCCGAACGAAGCTGGGTCTTTTTGCTCTGTGGCGATGGAAAGTGGAAGTCACGCGTCCATGTTCGCCCTTGCCTCCCGTTGTCGTTGGATCAATTTCCCACTTTTTTGAGCTTCTCTCACAATCCCAGCTTGCTCCCGGTTCCCTTTTTTCACCCCTGTTGGTGATCTGACTTGAACGACCCTGGAGCTTGGAAGCTGGAGAGTGCCTAGGAAAAAACCAAGACATGTGCGACCCAACGATCCCTTCACACTCCAAAAAAATTTTTTGTGTGTGCCTTGCAGGCCAAGACACTTGGCATCTCGTGAACTCCCGTCTGGGCGATCTGCCAAGTATTCGCGCCCAGCCATTAGAAGGGCGGATGGAACATTGGCAGATTTGGAGAAAAGCAAGCACCGCCACCACCACCACCAAACACCAAACCCGCCTCAACACCATTATGTGGCTCAAGGCGGCAACGGCTACGATTGGTGATGGCGAAATATTGGGCATGACTGACGGTTTTCCCCCACACACTCGTCGCAAATACGCAACAAACAAGAAATACGCCAGCAATGCACACCACGGCACCACGCCATGGGTCACTCGCCCGACGAGTCGACGCATCCCTCTAGCGCATCCTCTAGAAGACTTCTAGACTTCCTTCCTTTCCATCAGCCGGAACCCATCCATGATCCATCACGGGGAGGCGATATTGTGCGTGTTATCGCCCAACGCTTGTCTCAATGCCGCCTGATTGGCGGTGCGTCTTCACCGGGTACTTTCCCCCCCTGCCTCCCGGGGCACACACAACTTACTCCGTATTAAGCTGGGAAGAGAGATAAGGTAAAACCAAGAGCGGATATTGGGGGCATTGGGGGCATTGGGGACACATCTAAGGTGTCAAGATAAGTTCCCCCCCTCACGGAAGAACAGCGAGAGTATCTTCGGCGACGCCTTGATTCGCTCCGAACATGGATTGAACCGTTCGCGCTTGCTTAGCGCTGTCTTCTCACCTTGCTCTTCGTTGGCCTTGTCGAGTCTTGAGCCGTTCGTTTCCGTTGCATTCGCTCGCTGATGGCGCGATGCGATGCGATAGCGATAGCTACCGATTGCTGCTTGATTGCATACCTTAGCTAAATTAATTGCTAGGAAAAAGCCAAGACGGCACAGCCCTTGGCTTCTGCAGTCCAAAAAGTTGAGGCTCAAAATATCTCACATCCATCTACAACTAACGACCATCCCTTCTTATTCTTATATTTTCCCCTCAAAATCAAGACTTGGCTTTTTTGTCAAAACTTCTGGGGTATTACGTACAAAGATATGGCAGGATCCCTCCTCAGGCCCGAGAGTTTGTGTTCAAGTTCCCTCTTTTTTGCTCCATCGCATCTACGAGATTTCATCAGCAGGACCAGATTGATTTCCCCCAGACTTGGCGAGTTGTTGTTACGAGAAGAAATCCACCCCCAGGAAAGCAAAACCACGAGTGTCCATGATCTGGACTGGGCCTTTCTGGAGGCGAAGGGGAGGCACGCGAGCGGGCCACGTCTTTTGCTTACCGTAGGTACTCCGTAATCTTTTTCAGCTTGTGTGTTTTTCTTACATCTATTACGAGATATTTTGCTCTTCGTCCTCTTTTTTGCCCCGTTTTCCTTTTCCAATTTTATGAGGAAAAAACGACCAGTTCGACCGTCGAATAACGTACCCGTACTTGGCACGCGTAATCCCTCGCGAACGAAAGCTGCGAGACGAACTAGCTCCCAATCGAGAAGGTGGTGAGGAAATGCCCTGATGACTGATGGTGCCCTCCACTCCGGAGGGACTCAGAGGGAGGGCCGGCCAATGATCCAGGCGAACCCGGCCGGAAACCCCAATGGATTTATGGATTCTTTTATGGCACCACGACCGTTTACTCCTTGTTCCTTTTTGGCCCATAGTTTAGTCTCCCTCGCTTGTGCCTCTGGTTCCCATCGTGTCGGTCCTCGTCCGTCCTTTCAGATCGCCTGATACCCATGCCATTGCTCATTGCCGTCTATTAGTCGAAAGAAGATACATCCATGCGTATTCGTAGCTCCCTCTTCACACCCCCGTCTCACCTCTTCGGCACCGTCGGTTCCATCCCTCACCTGCCTCACCTGTCTTCGTAACCCAACAAGCCCTTCGTACACATGCAGCCGCGGGAACCATCACACACACACAGCCCAACAAGTAAGCTCCGGGGGCCCGTCATACTCTAAACCCCCGGCCTTGTAAAGATGTGGTTCCTACCAGGCCAACCGTATCTCAGGACCCTCCTCGAGCCTCGAGGCCCCCCCTTCAGAGAGCCCCCCCAGAGCCCCTCAGAGCCCCCTCTCGAACCCCAAATAACCCACATTGCCTTTAACTGCCTCCCTATTAAGGTGTAGTCCGCGCTTGTTCGACCCTCATCACGCCTGAGGTGCCTGAGAGTGAAGCATCGTTGGTTTCTCCATGCTGACGAAGTCGACCCCTTCCAGCTGAGGCTCCTGAATCCATTCAACCGCTCCTCGCTCGTACCGCGCCAGCCACACCGCGTCCGCGTTGACGGCCTCGAGAGCCTCCCGCACCTGCTGGTTCCGCTCAAGGGTCTCGGACAGCACGTCTAGAACTTCGTCGAACATGCCCTCGTCCATCCTCACGTGCGAGACCATGGCCGTCAGCAGCTCGACTGTCGCCTCCCAGATCCTGGCCGGCGACGCAAACTGTCCCAGTCCTCCTCCTCCTCCTTCAGAGTACGACTCCACGCCCGTCGTCTTTGCCTCGTCAATGGTGCTTCGGTATGGCATCAATATCTGCGTCTTCTCCTCTGCCGGGCCCATAATACCCTGATCCCCGTGGGGCCGGGTGCGGCGACCCGGAGCGCTGGAAGCTTGGCGCTTTGCCTTGCGACACCAGTCTCTGAGCCAGTCACGCCATTCTGTCTGGAACCGAGAGGTGAGGAAGTCACCTGCTGCTGCACAGAGCGCCGAGAGCGCGTGGCATGCCTCGATGACCACGAAGGCCTCGAGGTCGTGAAGCCTGTCCACCACCACCGGCCAGATGGCGTTGACGAGGGGCAGAAAGGCCTCTTCGTCGGGTGCCAGGGCGGAAGATGCTGTCGTGAGGAGCTCGAGCAACGATCTCCGCAGCGTGGGCGTGGGAGACGTCAAGTAGTGCTGGGTGAGGTTCGACACTCGCACGAGAAGCTGATACGTCGGTGAGTTTGGTGGTTTCTCTGGTTCCGGTGCATCCGCAGCGTGCTCCTCTTCGGCGTCCTTGGACTCGGCCTTCCAGGGGGTTGTGGGATGTCCGGTGACTGCTTCGTCTTCCATGGCCTGCCGGGCCTCACGTTGTTTCCTCTTGTCTAGGATTTCCACGAGGCTCGAGATTCCGGTTGCCTCGACAGGTCGTTTTCGATGATCGATCGTCGTCTTCTGGTGCTCGAGGAGAAGCATGTTTGACTGGACCCCCTGATTGACTACCTCCTTTAGCACAGTGAACAGACTCTCCACGAAGACGGGATATCCATGATAGTTCTCGAGCGCCGCAAAGACCGATTCGACCACATCATCGAGATACGACACGAGGCGTGGCCCTGCGAGCCGGATCATCATGGTCAATACGTTGATGGAGGCGGGTGAAATGTCCAGCGTGTTTAGTCTCAACGACGCCGAATTGACCATGTAGTCGACGTTGTCGATGATCAGCTCTGAGACGTTGGCATATCCGCACGACGCCGCAAGACTGTTCAGCGTGATCATGGCGTGCTTTTGTAGATACTGGCTCTTCGATCCAAGAAACGTAGCTACCGGAAAGAGGACGTCGATGAGCTCGGGACGAAAGGATTCTCCAGACCTTTGGGCTGTGTAGGCAGTAACTTCGAGCGCGAGCGCCTCTAGACGCCAGTCCATGGATTCTGTGTCCGAGTGGCCGTCGAGGATTTGCACTGAAGTCGAGTAAAGTTCGTTAAAGACAGCATCTATGTCCCCGTCCGGATCAGCAAGGGATGAAAGATCCAAGAACATGGAGTCCTCGGCTGAGCGGGCGTGACTGGATTTGCAAAGTTGAAAGCACAGCCAGAAAGACGCCACTTGGCTAATGGAACTTGAGTCCTGCACCTGTTCCAACAAGCCGCTGGCAAGCTTGGTTTGCTGTGGTGAGGAGCCCAAGAACTGAACGAGACCCATCAACTCGCTTCGGATCTTCTTCTGACTTTCGTAAGCCATGAGAACAGGAGGAAACTGCAGGTCCTGGGACTCGGTCGTCGAATCGGTGCCACCCAAGAGCCGCACATTGGGAGTGTCTTCTTTCTGCGTAGACTTTGATCCTTGCACGAGCGAGACCACGCTATCCGTCAGAGTCCGCGAGATGGCGTCCTCTAGGGTAGATGACTCGATGTGTAAGCTCTTGAGCAACTCAAAACCTCTCAACAGATTATGGATGGCATGTTGTTTGACATCCTCGTCGCTTGACTGCATTATGCGAGGGAGACTAGACATCCAATTATATGTTGTTGTCTTTACCGTTTCGCCGAGTTGCGGGTAGATGCTGACGAGGTGCTGCAAGCTCGTTTCAGTCATGGACATCTTGTGGCTCCCATCGTCGAGGATCATGGCTGTCTCCACCAGAAATGATGTGCAGTTGTCGAGTGTTTTGTGGCATTCGTCAAGGAGAGTGACGCAGAGTTTTCTCAACGAGTTTCGCACCTCGGTCGAATCTTGCAATCGCAGCTTGATCATGGTAGAGAGAGCCCTCTTGACTTGACCGACGGTGGCTTTGAGCCAGGCCACAGACAATATCTTGCTCTCACCATCGTCTGCGTCTTCCTTCTCCGTTTTCGCTGCAATGGACCTCGTTCTCATGTCCGATAGCACTCGGGTCAGCACCAAACTCGCTGTATCGAGACCCTTTGCAAGCACGGCCTTCTTGTACCTGGCAGGTGTAGACAGGAGCTTTGCTAGGGAGGATATTGTCCCCGGCAGGAACGTGGCCAGCGCTGCATGCTCCTTTATGGTACGATTGACGGCCTGGAGGGTGCGCATCGCCTCTTGCTGGATCTGAGGCGTCGCCCCTTCGACGATGCCGTCCAAGATGACGCTGACTGCGTGGCCCAGCACCGGTATCGTCTCGCCCTCTGAGAGGCCTGCTGCAGCTGAAACCGACAAACCGGCAGTGTTGAATAAGGCAGTCAGGCCGCGGAACGATTCGAGGACCGTTTCTTCATCGACGGCGCGCTTTTCCTGGATCCCGGGGCTTCCGTCAATGATGAAGATGAGGAGTGTCAAGATTTGCTGGACAAGCTGAGCCGAGATCTTGGAACCCCAGCCGTGGACGATGAGAATGGTCAGACACTTGACGCATTTCTCGACGAGAGACAGCGGATACCGGTCCAGCTGGCGGAAGACATGGTACAGAGGAAAGAAGACATATTCAGCCAGCTTGTCGTCCAAGGCTACCGGATTGAGCTGGATTTGCTCGTCGAGCAGGGCTAGGATGTGATCGATGGCGTCGCTGATTTCGCGACTGCCAGAGCCCTCTTCCCTCAGAGCCAACTGGCTCAGTTTGACACACCATGGCTTGAGCTGTATGGTTGTCAGAATGAGAGATTGAACAGGGTTGTCCTAGCTTACAGACCTTCTGGAAGAACTCGTTCCTCTGCTGGGTGTTTAGGTTCGACTCCATCTCGAATCCAAGAGTGCTCGTGTAGTTATGACGACATATTCTTGAGCGACGAGAGGCCGAGTCACTAAATACAGAATATAGGCGTCTTCGGGGGAGATACGACTTGATGCTGATGCTGATACGTGGTGTGTATTGTGTGTATTTGTGTGTATTCTTGGCATGGAAGAGTTAGGATTCACGGTGGAGGCGGAGGCGGTGGGGGTCACCGAAACCATACAGTTCTCGGACTGTGCTTTGACTGTGGAAAATAAGCTGGACTTCCTCGTCTTACTGCCCCGCACTGTGCACATTTACCCGCACTGTGCGCCCCTCATCTTAGCTTGAGCTCTTCCGCCGCTCATCGGAACAGCGCAAATACAAGGAAAAGAAACGTCGCATCGTCAGATTGTCTCTTGTCTGTCCATTATCCTTTCTGCATTGCTCCTATATATAAGGTGTCGTGTTTTGATCTCAGACTGCCATTACCCTTACCCACCTATGTTGAGGAGGCTTGCTGGACACTATCCCAGGACTTTTCATCTCACTGCAACCAAGACCAACTCTAATCTTCCCTACCACCACCAATTCAGGTTCAACATGTCTACTTCTGGACCCTTCACAGTCGTCGTTCACCCCTTCGAGTCCGAAACCCGTCACTCGTGCGGCTACGAGATCGGAAACACATCGGCTCGGAATGCCCTCGTCGTCATTGGAGGTCTCTCGGACGGCCCTCACACGGTGCCTGTAGTTCGTCCATTGGCCAAGTACTTTGACCAAGATCCGGACTTGGATTATTCCATTTTCGAGTACCGAATGAGGAGCTCCTTCACCGGCTTTGGACAGTCCAGCTTGGCCAACGACGTCGCCGATACGTCTGCCCTCGTCAAGTACCTCCGAGGACTCGGCAAAGAGAAGATTGTGCTCATGGGACATTCGACGGGATGCCAGGTATGGTTGCTCCGATCCTGTGCGTGGGGACACGACTTGTTGACGATCCGTAGGACTGCATGGAATATACGCACTACTCCAAGCACAATAGCGAGCCCGTCGATGGCTTCATCTTGCAAGCCGGCATCTCCGACAGAGACATTCTCAAGTACATCCTGGAGAATCCTCAGCGGAGCATCGACCTCGCATCCAAGATGATTGCCGAAGGGAAGGCAGACCACATGATGCCCAACGACATGATTCCGTCGGTGCTCGGAGCGCCAATCTCGGCCTACCGATTCCATTCTCTCGCTGCCAAAGGGTAAGCGTGCCTGCGCGGTCGAATATGTCTGTACGTGTTCCGGCTAACTGATGAAAGCGGCGACGATGACTATTTCTCGGCGGACTTGGAGGACGAGACGGTCAAGACGTTCTGGAGCCGGTTCCAGAAGCCGGTGCTGGTGCTGCACTCGGGAGAGGACGAGTATGTACCTGAGGAGGTGGACCAAGCAGCGTCCAACAAGCGATACCAGGAGGCGAGCTCACTTGTGAGCCCCTTGAGCGGACTGATTCCCGGGGCGAGTCACACTGTTGATCAGCCAGAGGCGCAACAATGGTTCGCAAAGCGAGTGGGCGAGTTCCTGAAGACGCTCAACTGAAGGTTTGTCATCCATTGCATTTCGTCCAGGTAACCCCCGGAAATGTCGGCTCTTGATGGATGCAGGCGGTCACCTGGCGAAGGATTCCGAGGCACCTTAATGCAGCTTGGAGTTACGTACACGGTCCGAGGGTTTGATGGATGGAGGCAGATGTATCCATAACGCGGCTCGAATAGAAGACAGAAATTGCCTAGAAGGGTAAATGTAAAAAAAAGGATAGATGACTCCTCTTCAATCATGCCACGCTGATGAATACATACGCGGAGTAAGACGTCGGGATATTCCAATGCCGACGACCGCGTGGAAGCGGAGATTTCGCTCTATCTAATTATCGCCGTCGCGAGCGAGGGAAGGAACCAGGGAGCCAGGGAAGGAGCACAGGGCAAGCGCAGGCAGCATCGCGCCTGCCGCTGCAACCAGTGCAACTCCAAACTCCAGTTTGCGTTAGACTGGCGGAGTACCGCCTGATGAGCTTACAAACCCAACCTTCATCATCAACGCTTCCCTTCTTCGAGACGTTTCTTTTCTGGCGGCTTCGGATCCTCGCCCAATTGCATTTCATCCAGTACAAATTACTCTTGCGACTGTTTGTGTTTCCTTTTTTTGCTTGCTCGTTTCATCCGCCCAATCCGACTTCCGCAACGGCTTTGGACCCTTACCCTCCGCTCCCAAACTCCGACTTTACGCCGATCTCGCGGAAAGCGTCATCAGAAAGAAGCACACCCAGCTCGCGGAGCTCAAAACGATCGATGCTTGCGTGAACGTGAATCTTCGAGGTACCTGGGCGCACTAAAATCTAGCGCTGTGACCACCAGGCTAGACGACCAGACCGAACGCGCCATTCGCCGCAGCCTTGAGTTGCTTCCGGCATTAGCATTCGTGCAATTACGTCGGAGCATGAGGTGACGGTAAATTCTTGCACCCTTTTTTCTCCTCTTCCTTCAACCGTCGCCGACTGCTATCGACTCGACCGCCCGACGATCCGACCTTCGCGAGCGACCGACCGACAATGGCTTTCGACGACAGCCAAAAGGTCCTCCTCCAGTCCGGATCCTTCTCCGGATACCGGCCGCTCGCCGAGCTGGGCAGTGGCTATCTCACGGGCTCTGCCTTCAAGCAGCCTCTCTGCGGAAACGAGGAAGGATGGGGGCCCTTGAGTCGTTACCGATATGACTTTACGCCCTGTTTTATCGATGTTTGGATCGCTTCCGTCGCCGTCTTTGGCCTGCTGTTCGGCTCGCTTGCCATCTGGTGGCTGCTCGTTAAGAAGCCGCACAATGAAGCGCAATCCAAGAACTTGCACTTTTACACTAAGCAGGTAAGACCTCTCACTTCGCGGTATACCAATTGACATAGTGGCACTAACGCGCAGCTCTAGACTCTCCTCGCCATCGTCATCCTCGACGTCGTCGTTCAGCTCGCAATTCAGATCATCAACTTCCCCAAAATCTGGTTTGGCGATTTCCGCGTCTGGAGCACCGTCTTGACCATCTTGTCATTGTTTGTGGTATTCTCTATCCAATGGCTCGAACACTCGCGCATCCGCTACCCGAGCGGCGTTGCTCTGTTCTACTGGCTTTTCCTCCTTATCGCTTTTGCCGTCAAGCTTCGATCCCTCGTCTCGCAGCAGATCTACGATACGAACCTCCCATACTTCATCACCTACTGCGTCGGGGTTGGCCTGTCGCTGGTCGAGTTTCTCGTCGAGTGGCTGTGGCCCCGGAGGCTGGGAGCTAGTGGCTACGAGGCCATCGAGGAGGAGGTCGAATGCCCGGTCGAATATGCGAACGTCTTCTCGCAGCTTACATTCTCTTGGATGACGCCTCTCATGCAATACGGATACAAGGTATTCCTGACCGAGGAAGACCTGTGGGGATTGGCAAAGGAAGACACCACCAAGAGCACTGGTGCAGCATTCGACAAGGCGTGGGAGTATGAGCTGAAGCACCGCGAGAACCCTTCGCTCTGGATCGCTCTGTTCCGGGCTTACGGAGGCCCGTACATGCTCGCTGCCGTCTACAAGATCGGAAACGACGTGTCTCAGTATCTCCAGCCTCAGCTCCTCCGCCTGCTGATCGCCTTTGTTGCGTCCTATACCGTTGGTGATGACCCCAAGAACAAGCAGCCCGTTGTCCAGGGAGCTGCCATTGCGCTGGGCATGTTCGCTTGTGCCGTCTTCCAGACCACCATGATTCATCAATACTTCCAGCTTGCCTTTGTGACGGGTATGCATATCAAGGGTGGATTGGGCTCTGCCATTTACCGAAAGTCGCTCCGACTCTCCAACGAGGGACGGTCCTCCAAGAGCACTGGCGACATTGTCAACTACATGGCCGTGGATGCTCAGCGTCTCCAGGACCTCACCCAGTTTGCCCAGCAAGCCTGGTCTGCCCCCTTCCAGATCACTATCTGCATGATCTCCTTGTACAACCTCGTGGGATGGTCCATGATGGCTGGCATCGTCGTCATGATCATCATGATGCCCATCCAAGGCTTCGTGGCCAGGATTATGAAGAACATGCAGAAGGATCAGATGAAGAACAAGGATGCCCGAAGCCGACTGATTACCGAAATCATCAACAACATGAAGAGCATTAAGCTCTATGCTTGGGGCTCTGCCTTCATGAACAAGCTGAACTACGTTCGAAACGAGCAGGAGCTCAAGAACCTGAGGAAGATTGGCGCCACTCAAGCCTTTGCCAACTTCACCTGGACGACGGCGCCCTTCTTCGTGTCCTGCTCAACCTTCACCGTCTTCGTCTTGACCCAGGATCGGCCTCTCACCACCGACATCGTCTTCCCCTGTCTCGCTCTCTTCAACCTGCTGACCTTCCCTCTGGCTGTCCTTCCCATGGTCATCACCGCCATCGTCGAGGCTTCCGTTGCCGTTGGCCGATTGACTGGTTTCCTCACTGCCGAGGAGCTCCAGCCCAACGCCATCACCGTGAAGCCCGCCCCCGATGAGCTTGGTGAGGAGACGGTCATCATTCGCAACGGAACTTTCTCCTGGGACCGCCACGAGGACAAGAACGCCCTCAGCGACATCTACTTTACTGCCTACAAGGGCGAGCTCTCTTGCGTCGTAGGCCGCGTGGGAGCTGGCAAGACGTCGTTCCTCCAGAGCATCCTCGGAGACCTGTGGAAGGTCAAGGGCGACGTCGAAGTGAGGGGAACTACTGCGTATGCGTCCCAGCAAACTTGGATTCTGAACGCCACTGTCAAGGAGAATATTGTTTTTGGATACCGATATGATTCCGATTTCTACGAAAAGACGATCCAGGCCTGTGCTCTTTTGGACGACTTTGCTCAGCTTCCCGACGGAGACGAGACGGTTGTTGGCGAGCGCGGCATCTCTCTGAGCGGTGGCCAAAAGGCTCGCGTTTCTCTGGCTCGTGCCGTCTATGCCCGCGCCGACATTTATCTCCTCGACGATGTTCTCTCGGCCGTCGACTCGCACGTTGGCCGTCACATCATCGACAACGTTCTCGGTCCCCGCGGTCTCCTCGCTTCCAAGACTCGAATCCTCGCCACCAACTCTATCCCCGTGCTCCGCCAGGCCAGCTTCATCTCTCTGCTCAAGGACGGCGAGGTGGTGGAGAAGGGTACCTACAAGCAGCTCGTCGCCATGAAAGGCCTTGTTGCCGACCTCCTCAAGACGGCCGGCCACGACTCGGGCAGCAACAGCAACAGCGAGCCTGCCTCCAGCGCATCCAGCAGCAAGGCTACGACTATCATTGAGCCCGACTCCAGCCAGGCAAAGGAAGAGCTCGAGGAGGCCCAAGAACGCGTTCCCGAAATGGCTCCCATCAAGATCGGACCGTCGGCCAAGCCCCGGTCCAACAGCCTCGCCACGCTCCGTCGCGCCAGCACGGCTAGTTTCCGTGGGCCGAGGGGAAAGCTCACCGACGAGGAGGTGGCCAACCACTCCAAGACCAAGCAGGCCAAGGAGTTTGTCGAGCAGGGCAAGGTCAAGTGGTCCGTCTATTTGGAGTACGCAAAGGAGAACAACATATACGCCGTGTGCCTGTACATGTTTGCGCTTCTCGCCGCCCAGACGGCCTCGATTGGTAAGCACTCGATTTTGTAGACTCTTGGTGATGGTTTGATGCTAACGTTGCATACCTAGGCGGTTCCATCTGGCTCAAAGAGTGGGCGGATCGCAACCAGGAATCGCACTCGAACGATCATGTTGGAAAGTACATTGGCATCTACTTTGCCTTTGGCATCGGTTCTTCGGCTCTCACTGTCATTCAGACACTGATTCTCTGGATCTTCTGCTCCATTGAGGTATGTACCAAACACCCCCCAGCCTGTTGAACGTGTCTAATTATATGTCTAGGCCTCCCGCAAGCTTCACGAGCGAATGGCCAACGCCATCTTCAGGTCGCCCATGTCCTTCTTCGACACGACGCCTGCGGGACGAATCCTCAACAGATTCTCCAGTGACATCTACCGCGTCGACGAGGTGCTCGCCCGTACCTTCAACATGCTCTTTGTCAACGCCGCTCGATCCGGCTTCACCCTCGTCGTCATCTCCATCACGACTCCCGCCTTCGTGGCCCTCATCCTCCCGCTCAGTTTCGCCTACTACTACATCCAGCGCTACTACCTCCGCACCTCGCGAGAGCTCAAGAGGTTGGACAGCGTCAGCCGAAGTCCCATCTACGCCCACTTCCAGGAGTCTCTCGGCGGCATATCGACCATCCGCGCCTACCGCCAGCAGCAGCGCTTCGAGATGGAGAACGAGTGGCGCGTCGACGCCAACCTCCGCGCCTACTTCCCGTCCATTAGCGCGAACCGTTGGCTCGCCGTGCGCCTCGAGTTCATTGGTGCCATTGTGATTCTCGCCGCTGCCAGCTTTGCCATCATCGCGGTGGCTGGCGGCAGCGACCTGAGCCCCGGTTGGGTCGGTCTGGCCATGTCGTACGCCCTGCAGATCACCACTTCGCTCAACTGGATCGTGCGACAGACGGTCGAGGTCGAGACCAACATCGTCTCGGTCGAGCGTGTTCTCGAGTACGCCGCCCTGCCCAGCGAGGCCCCCGAAATCATCCCCAGCAGGCGCCCTGCCGCCTCCTGGCCTGCCAAGGGCGAGGTCGACTTTGTCGGCTACAGCACTCGGTACCGCGAGGGTCTGGACCTGGTGTTGAAGAACATCAACCTCGACATCAAGTCTCACGAGAAGATTGGCGTCGTCGGTCGCACCGGCGCTGGCAAGTCATCCTTGACCCTGGCCCTGTTCCGTCTCATCGAGCCCACGACGGGTCACATTGGCATCGACAACGTCAACACGTCCTCGATTGGTCTTCTCGATCTCCGACGCAGACTTGCCATTATCCCCCAGGATGCTGCCCTGTTCGAGGGCACCGTCCGAGACAACCTCGACCCCGGCCACGTCCGCGACGATGGCGAGCTCTGGACCGTGTTAGGTAAGCGTTGCGTTGCATTTCTCCCCCCACGTCTCACTACGACATGATGCTGATATGTAAGCAGAACACGCCCGTCTCAAGGACCATGTCAATGCCATGGAGGGCGGCCTGGAGGCAAAGATCAACGAAGGAGGTACGTTTACTGCTGGGTTCGCTTGCTGTCGGCATTTGCTCTTCCCTCCCCTACGAACACGTGTGGTTGTGCTGTGCATGGGGCTATCCCCAAAACTTCCTTGACAGGCCTCAAGAGAAAATAAGCTGTCGGTTCAAGTGGGCACACAGCTGGCCGGAATCATGACCTTGCATGGCCATGTGCATGGACTGCAAGTCGCGTGGTCGACCTGACAAGGGTGTGCCGGGCAGCCTCTTTGGTGCTAAGAGACGACGCCGCCGACTTCTCCCTTTCTTGCAATGGCCGACGACACTCGCAAGCAAAGCAAGCACGCACGAGGCTAACCAAAGACTTTTCTCCCACAGGCTCCAACCTCTCACAAGGCCAGCGTCAGCTCGTATCCCTAGCGCGCGCCATGCTGACCCCATCCAACATCTTGGTGCTGGACGAGGCCACGGCTGCCGTCGACGTGGAGACGGACGCCATGCTGCAGGCGACGCTGCGGTCGCCCCTCTTCGCCAACAGGACCATCATCACCGTCGCTCATCGCCTCAACACCATTCTCGACAGTGACCGCGTGGTTGTCCTTGATAAGGGTGAGGTGGTCGAGTTCGACACCCCCGCCAACCTGCTCAAGCAGCAGGGCGTCTTCCACGGCCTGATGAAGCAGGCCGGTCTCGAGCAGCAGGAATAAACTCTTGTGTGTGTGTGTGAGAAAACGGTGCGGTAGGCCGGTCCGGCCCGGAAAACCTTGGGGCTGTTGGTTAGAAAGGAGGCTTGGTTTAGTAAAGGTTAGAACCAACAACATGTACAACTGAACCCGGGGTCCGCCTCACTTCGGGACAACGAGGAGGACATGTACATTTGGTGCCATGTAAGGAAAAGAAAATTGTATGACGGAACCTTGTAGGCGAATGAAAATAAAGACACGATAACATATTACCGTATTCTCGAGGCTCTTGCGTGCCGTGGACCGCTTCTGAATATGTACTCTCTTGGCGGTGGCTTGAAGTTCGCTGCATGTTGGCACTTCACGCAGCTGCGCCAAACCGCAGCAGCAATGAAAGGGAAATTGCGGTCTTCGTGGTGGCAGACCTGGGTATTCCGTTGGCGCAAAAGATAACGTATGAGACTTACCGACTACTGTACATAGGACGCCCTCTCCTCCCCTGCCCCAAGCACGTCAGGGAAAATGAGAGGATGATCCCAATGGACGTCAAACTTGAGCCGTTGAAAAAATTCCCGTGGCGTAACATAGTCTCGAGCTACTGACGCCGGCGTCGTTGGTCAGACTTCCTGTGTTACCAACCCAACGCCCCCTCTTGCGTCATGAAGCTGGGTACGAAGTACACAAGTATACTCGACCCTCTCTTGCAGAGACATCTAGCAAGCATTGAAATGTGCTGGCAGCGTACATCCAGGGGTTGCAGCCTTTCCTCCGATGGGCAGTGTAAGGTAGCTGCCATGTAGTAGCGAGAAAAGAGACGTCTCCGTCTTGTCGTCCCGTGAAGAGGCGGTGATTGATGTCAAAGGGCAGCATATGCACCTCGTCCAATGCGTCCACAGTCCCCGGATCTGGCTCAAGGGCTAACTGATGCTGGCCAATGCTGCAGCCCTAGCTCATTTGGCGGTCCCGTGCGACGGTGACAGTCACCGTGAGAGTGACCGTGACGTCTCGTCTATTGGACGTTCCACCGGCTGTGTGAGCCTTCGATGGGATGGTGGGCTCTTCCCCATAGGTATCTGTCCACCGGGCGCAACTTGTTTGCTGTCTGATCCCACGCGAACACCGTTACAACAGCAATCCTGGAGGTGGCACACTGGACCCAACGACTGGCAAACATGGCTGGTGCGGGGACTTCCAACCTGCGTCCGATGATAAGCATGGAGGCCTGGAATCACGGTTATGGCGGAGGAGTGAGACCGCAAGAGAAGGAGCTGGGTTATTGGTCCGAGCTCCGGCCAGGATCGATGGTAGCCAAGACGCCCTCCCTAGGTACTTGGTGGTCTCGCTACCACGCCACCGGCGACGATCCCAGGTCCCCCCTCAACAACTGCTTTCGTTTGACAGCCTGTCATGACTGGTCAACGGGGTTCTTGTGTGAATACATAGTAGTAGATAACTGGGGCAAGAGGGACGGCGCCAAGGTGAAGCTCGCCTCACCCAACTTGTCTATCCATACAAATAGAGTCTTCGTGTGAGCCAGAGTCTAACTGGGGAGAGGCCCGAGACGGGACGCCATGAACCGAACAGGGCTCCCGAGTGCTCCCGACTGCTTGGAACGCCGGTATGTGACGGAAGCAGGGGGCACAGAAAGTGACCATCTCGATGACTCTGCATCTGTCCATAATGATAGAGAAGGGATATTGTGGATCGAGCGAGGGGGACAAGGATGCTTCAAGGAAGGGGGGGAGCCTGTCCTGGGCAAGCCTGAGCAAGAGTACAGGATCTGGAACTAGGCGGCCTGCTGCTGCAAGTAAGTGACAGCCCGTTGGGTGTTGGTTGTTGGGCGTTGGTCGATGAGTTGGAGACGTGGCGTCCATGATCCATAATTAGTCGTCGTTGTAATCCCTGGGTCAAAGCGCGGGGGCATTAGATGCCGTATTCGGAGAGTGGTGACATGTGATGGGTGCATGTCATGAACTGAGGACCCAATGAAGACATTAAAGACTCTGAGAGAAGAGGGAGCTGCCGTGACACCACCCGAGTCCTGCGTGAGGCAAAGACGACATGCGGGGGAACAGAAGAGTCCGTCCGTCTCGAAAGGGAAGCACCAGCTTGCTACTGGATGATCTCTGGCACGAAAGCGCAGAGTCCAGCATTCGTCCAGGAATGAGCTCCATAAGTCCTTCTGTCGTCATTGGACGAGGACCATGGGAGATTGGGCTAGTGTTGTTTTCTCGTTGACTCTTTTGCAGAATTGCTTCTGGCGACCCGAGGTGGCCTCATCTTTCGGTTGGATCAGGGCGACGGCCATCATGGTCACCACTCATCGGGTTGAGCGGCTCAAACACGTCCCTCACTGTCAACATGTTAGCAAGAACATCGAGTATCGATTCCCAGTGGTTCAATTACAGCATCGGAATTCCAATGGATTTTTCAGAGAGAAAACAGCGGGAGTCGTCGCGCTGAGCGGCGAAATATGCCGTGTTGGAATTGGGTAGCAAGCGTCCTCGATAGTTTCAACCTTGGAACAAACGTCGTGTGAAAGCGGCCCGCAAAACCTCTCGACAGGAGGACTTGAAGGGCGCCAGTGGCGGCCTCTTTTCTTTTTTCTCGTGGTCCTTATGCAGATCTGGCCTGAGACAGTTGGGCAGTGTAAATCCGAGCGGTTGATTGACGCAAAATCAGGCCAGTTGGATCAGGTCAGGCCCAGAGAAGACATGTTCAGATGAACAGAAGAGCTTTCTCTGTCGTGACAAAATCCTTTTCTGGAGATGGGGCCAGTGGCTCTCGTGCGTCGACATGGTGTTTTAGGGTGTTGCCGAAGCGGAGTTCGCTATCGACAATACGTATCAGGCGTGGAGAAGACGGCCAATCTCCTTGTAACGTCGAAGCCGCAAAGAACATGCTTCGGTCTTCATGGGACGGACACGGAGGCGTGCGCCTCGTCTCCGTACATATCCGTAGACGTGCTGATGATGTATGTGCTTCCCGCTCCCTGTTGCTGCTGCTAGTCTGGAGCCACCATGGGGCCAGCAACAAGTCAATACCGGCCGGCGGTCGACGGCGAAGGCCACGGTACTTTTTGCCCATGGCGAACATCTGCATGGCGACATTCCCCAGTACTGCTGCTACAGTACTTCTGTCTTTGTCCAATGCTCTTCGTTTATGTATCCGTACGTGCCGGCGAATCTTTGCCGTGGCTTTCGGGCGGCGAGTCGTTGACTGGCCCTCGTTCGTCGTTGTTGAGGTTGAAAATGGTTGGTGACCCTGGTCCTGGTCCTCGTCAAGGCCCCAAGTCCTTAATTAGTCCCGGCTGGAGGCGCACGCGTCGTCAAGGAGTCCGCTCTCCAGCATGCCAAATTCCTCCTGTTGCGAGACGAGGCGCCGGGGCATATTTGCGGCTAGCTTGGCCGGTTGATGGCCAAGGTGGAAAAGTTGGAGGAACTGGGGGTTGTTCGCCTGGTGAGGAACCGACTCGTCTGGTTTGCTGGAAGAGATTGTTAGTATCAGCACCTAGGAAAATATGGATTGCGAAACAGAGCCGAGATGGAGATGTCTTCCCGGCATGAAGGCTCTTTCTTACCTGCATGAGCTCTCCGTTGGGATGACGATGGAAGTTGTCGTTGCTAATAACGGATTGTCCGTTATTCGCCGTGGGCCATGGTCAGATTCCGGGAGACATCGGGCATGCTTGTTTCCAAAATAATTAACTTCATTTTCTTCTTTTCTTTTTCTCTTCTGTGTCAGGTTATCTCAGGTGAGGAGTGTATCCGTACGTACCCACGAAGTATCATCCCTCGCACCTGCCTGCCCCCCTCCGTCGTCCTCAACAACCTGAAGTTGACTGGTCACGGCGCTAACGCCGCGAGAAAATTTAGCCCCATCGAGCCTTCTGCATCTGCCGGTGTTGTCAGATGAGACGACGTGACCATGTACCGTGCCTGAGATGGAGGAAGGAACAGCACCTCCAGGGTCGACCACGTCAAGGAAAGTACTTCGTGAGTACCGGGCGACCTGTGCCTACCTACAGACGGTGGCAGCCCGGCGCCCACAGTGCCAGCGCCCAGTTGACACTTGGCCGCCCGCAGCACTTACTATGTAAGGCAAGGAAAGAACGCCCCATCACGGCCCGCATTGGCCAGGCGTGCGTGGTCGGCACCTACCGTATTTTAGTGCGCACTGTAATTGGCACCTTCCAAGCCACTGACCTCTGAATTCCGGGGGGATAGTGCCAAGAGAGGAAGTGGCAGGCACTTGGGCCCGCGCCTGCCCTTGGCCGGACCATTGATTTTGGCTGAGCGCCGGACGGGCCAAGCTCTGACGGATAAGGCACCCACAACCGGCCCGCACCTGCTGACTGGTCGCCTGAACGAAGCAACGAGCCCCGGACAACTTCAGGCTCTTCTTCGCGACGTGCTTCGTCTTTCGTGCGGCAATCATGTTCAGCAATGATCCGAGATCTCACTTGGCACAGAGAATAATGCCCACTTGAGCTGTAGGTCATCGCCGGCGCCGTCTCTTCGACCCATTTTCAGCAAGCTGCTTGGACGCTCGCGACCTCCCAAGACCACCACCATCAACCCGATGCCCTCCAGAAGCCCCGTCGCCCCAGCGAGCAGCAGTCCAAACACCACACTACTGTACGGATACCTTACGGTGCTCCCTTTCCATGGCCCCATTGCTCCGTGGCTTCATTACGCATGATGCATCGCCGCTGCTCCGTGGTTTCCTTGGCTCCGGCTCCATACTATCGCTTCACCACCGAAGCCCCGGCCAGCCCCTCACAGCCCGCCGACCTCCGGGCCTCTACAACTGGTCATGTCGATGCCCACCATCAAGATTTTCTATGGGCTCCATCCACTGTACGAATTCAGCATCATGCTATGCGCACATGCGATGACACCCCAACCATGGCAAAGATGCCTCAAGTACAGTGCTACGAATACGTATTACATGTTCCCCCGGCAATTGCTAGGTGAGTGGGAACAGATCGGGGGACGTCAATAATCACAGACAAGATTCGCTGACATGTCATCTATCCCTTGCTTGCCGCAAGCCCCGTCGACTGACCACCACCACCTTTGATGGGTGGGATTCTATGAATCACCATACGGAGTACGAGACGAGGCACTGTACCTGCTTCGTACCTTGCCTTTCACGCCTGTAAAGTATCCGCTGATTCTGATCACTCACACAGTCGAACTGTCGGACCCGAATCCCGTCATGGAGCCCAGATTGCCGTGCAAGAATAGTCCGTCCCGTTGACGCCTTCCCCGCTCATCAAGGATCGCATCGACCTGTCAACTGCCTCCGTTTCGAAGAAATATGTGCCCGCTCTCGACTTCGCCATACCCGTTGCTCTGAACCCTCTGGGGATTTGGGCGCCATGTGGTCCGCCAAGATACTCGAATTCTGCCATTCCGAAATGTATCTGGACGCATAAAGCCCAGCCTGGAGCGCCAGGGGATACAAAACGTCCACAAATCAATGCAACGGCGCCCGAAACCACATGAGCCCGGCTGACCCGTTGCAGACACCTTTGAGGGCCACATATCTCTGGCTACCGCAGAAGAAAAGAATGGCCCGCCAAAGGATGCAATATCTGCAACCACAACCGTCAACGTGTTGGTTGGTCAACTGGCGACCCGGTCTACTCTAACAACGAGCCAAACAGTGCAGATGTCTCACCATTTTGCCCCCGTTCTCCTTTCCGTCCTCATCAGCATGCGTGTTGTTGGGTGAGTGGGTTGTTTCTTTGCTTTTTCTTCCGTTTTTCTGTGCCTCTTCGACGGCCATTGGAGTCGTCTGCGTTCGCCTCGACCCACACCCTCTCATGGTCGTCAAAATGACCCCTGCAACAACCCTGCGTCGTCCTGTGAGGAGGGCTTGACCAGGGTATCTGCTGTGCCGTGCTCTGCAGAGGCAGGTACCCTGGCATGTGCAGCTTGCCTCCCCCTCATGAAGTACTACTTTGATTCTCGCGGAATGGGGACTCTCCTCGGTCCTGGGACGTTCGAAACCGTTGACCGTTCTCTGGGGGGAGCTAAGCATCTTTGCCACGACTGAGAGCCATGTGTGGACCTGCCCACGAAGCCCCAAGGACGGATACAAGGTGCGAAGTCACTTGGCTTCACATCCATCCTCCACACCCTTGGAGAGGGAGGAGGCCCTGTCAGTCGGCTTGTGGATTCTCACAAGCTCAACCACGTTCAGACAGAAATCGACCTTGGATTGGTTTAGTGTCCTGTATGCAACCCACCCATACTGTGCGACCCCCCAGGTTCAAGACTCTCATGCCCTCTTCGCCCTTGTCTTTTCCAGGTTGCGCTACCTTACCCAACCGGTTCGAGACGCAGCTGGTGGCTTGACGTGGGAGTACGGATACGTTTTCTCCCAGCCTGGTTGCTGCGGGAAGCAACTTGGCCCTGTCACTCCCTCCACCTGCTCCTACTTCGTACAGTATCCGTATGGACTTCGGGAGTCGTACATATCCGCCCGAAGGGTGCGAACTGGGGTTGACCGGGAACTGGACCAGCATTGGAGACCCTGGTTATCATGGTTGTGAGCACACCTAGTCCCCGGTCCCCACCATCTGTTTTCTTCGTTGGGGTTTTCATCTGGGCCATCGCCTGCTGTCTGGGTGTCCTTTGGAACCCAGGCATTCCCTGTTCTATCTTCAACCCAATTCATCCATACGGTCATACCTCGCCCTTCGTGACCCCCTTCCTGACCCTTCACTGATCGAGAAGCACCCATCCTAGCTCAGCGTGCTGCAGAGGAAGCTCTGCACCCTACTGGAGACGAGGAAGAGAGACAACAATCGATGCGGGGGGGCTGGCTCAAGTTGTTCCCTCTTCCCTCCAAAGGCTTGACCTGTGGCTGTCTCCCACTCTGGCCCTTGGAGTTTATTCGCTCTCATTCTTAAGACCAAACACAGCGCACCTTTTCGATCCGTCTCCTCCATCGACTGTCTTCTTCAGACCTCCAGCAGACTTGAAGCGAACCAATCTATTAGGCCCAGTCAACCTCTCGCGAAAACCCGATCCCGCCTTTTTATACTCAAATTCCGTCCGACGTGCCCTTCCGGAGCCTACTTTGCGACTCAGCACATACGTATGCGCTATTCTGCGAGCTTTGCGCCTTCGGACTCTGGGTTCCCTCGTTTTTCGGCAAAAGTACGAAGGTCGCCCACGACCTCAGCGGCACCACACCTAGATTCTCGACCTCTTTGACGCTGCTCTGGTGGCATTACCCCGAGATATCCGACTGAGCTTGTATTGCTAGCGAAGATCACTAGGTGGATAGCTGTACTCGCCAATGTCTCACGGTCCAAAGGAACCATTGTGATCACCAGTTGTCGAGACCTGTCTCATCGTACCAACGGAATACCTTACTCCTCGAACTTTCCCCGGAGGAATTCACCGAACTCGATTCAGACTGCGCTGAGACGGCCCTCATTGCTGGCACCAGTTTTGAGACACCTGCCCTCCATTGTCGACTTAAACGCCATCACTACCTGGACGTGCTTTGGTCGAGCGGAAACCCCTTGCTTTGCTCTTTACAGTGGCACTTCAACCCGACATTTGACATTGACCATACAAAGACCTTGTGGCATTCGATAATTCCTCCGTCGCCTAGGGACACCTTGGAGCTTCTACGAACACGGCCATTGTGGTTTAACCAACTCTTTCAAACTCGGCGTCTCACGACATGCACCACGTTTCCCGCCCTTCATCGAATTAAGCTGTCGTGCCCATATCTGAATAGGGAGAAGCTGTCGGATTCTTCCTCAAGTTCTGGGTCCATCCGTGGTCTCGTCTGGACCAAAAGGAACTCAACCCTGCTTGGGGAACGAGACACAGCAGAGCCCAGGTGTACCGCAAAATAGATTCATGTCTTATTTGGCTGCCTTCATCCACATTGCGCAACCCCACGATCACTGCAGAAGACGCCTGCGTGTCCCAACTAGGCATACTACGGAGCCCAGGAACACATCGACTGAGGCTACACCAGACTGGCTACAAGATGGTGAACGGAGGGCACCTCGATGCGGACCTGCGCTCCCGCCATCGTTACCATGACCACTATACGGGGAGATTCATCTCGGATGGATTGGACAGTCGTTACACGGACACGTATGATCGTCGACAACCTCTTCTGGTAGGCCCGGATGCTGTGAATGATCGCCCCTCTAGGAACAGCCTACTGATCAGGATGTCAACAGAACATTGGTGACGCTTTGCGTCAATACTGCGGTGTCTCGGCAAAGCGGTATTTTGTCGCGGTAATCCTCGAGGATGGCACACCAACAGCCTTCTCGGGTCCCGATGGTAAAGCGCTTGAACCGCATGTCATAAAGAAATTCTTTGATGAGGAAGCTTACAAACGGGCCATGAACCACTCGGATGCTGGTTGGTCAACCTCCTTCTCGGATCGATGGGGTTTCTAACTGTCTTCAGGGGTGCCCGCAGAGAACGCAGGGCTCGGCGACGCTCTAGGACTTGGGGGAGTGTCACACAGGCAGAACCACGATTACACACGAAACCGAACGCGCGGTCACCGACATCCACCGAACTTGGAGGATTGGGACACTCCGGAACGCCTTGGTAGAAAGAGGCCGCGAGCTCGGCCCCTGATCCCCGAAGAAGATGCCCCGATGCCCCTCACCATCACTCGCCGTGGCATCAGGATCGACAACTCCAAAGAGCTATGGGACTTTTACGAACAACGTTTCAAGAACTGCCAACAGACGGCATGCAAGCTCATTGCCAAGGCGTGGGTCAAGGCCATCGAACCGAAGAAGCAGTCCACGCATCCCTACACTGGCAGCGACGAGAGGGCGCCGGACTGGTGGCCCAAGCCTTGGGGAGCTTCCAAGGAGGATAGAGTTCGGCACAAGGAACCCGATCACTTGTACAAGCGAGGTGAGATTTGAAGGTGATGTGGAATTTGCGGGAAAACTGACCGGCACATAGAACGAGTCTACCTGTTGAACCATATTCTGAAGCTTGTGGTGGAGCCCAAGAACGAACGCCCTGACGTGCCAAAGCTGAACCTCAACGTCAAGAAACTTGAAGACATCACCATGGAGGCACTCTCGGCATTCTTTACAGACAAGGAGAACCCCTCCAACTTCAGGAAGAAGCCGTATTTGATCGAAATCTTCAGGGTTGCCAAGCAACAGGAACGGTATAAAAACGACGAGATTGGCAAGTCGTCACCAAAGCCCGCGAAGCCTGCGCCGTGTACTAACAATAGCTTAGATGCAACAACGGAAGTCTTTGTGATGGCAGAGGACAAGGTCCTGGAGATGTACGCTTCGGAGACAGACGATAGCTCTTCCAAGAAGAGGGACAAGAACCAAAACCTATCGACGTCGAAGTTATCGTCATCGCATGGTCTGATAGCGTCACCTGAGCACAGCTCTGCTGCCCCCTTGCATAGCTCATCCCTCCTTGGAGGCGAGTTGCCTGTGCGTGGAACCCAATTCCCGCCGCCTATGGTGCCGGCCATGGTGCACGATCAGCATGGTTTCGTAGAGGGCAACGGCCTGTCTGTGACGGCTCCGTCGTCCACTCACACTTCGGGGAACGGTGCTCTCAGCCTCGACGTCGGCGTCTCAGCAACCCATAGCTCTGGCCGACGACCGAGTATCTTTAGCCCTGCCTCGGCAGACTATTCGGCGCAGGGCGGGACGGGCTTGTATGCACAGCAGTGGCAGACTGGCTCAGCCGCACCACACTCGCCGGCTGTGTATAGCTTCAGCCAGCAACAAGTCAACCAGCCGCCAACCACTTATGTGGATACCGCCGTTTCCATGGGTCAGAGTCAGTCCTATCTGGGGAGCTCGTTCGATGGCCTTCCTCGTGTGTATGAGGCTCCCCATTCCTCCATATTCCGCACTGGGGCCGTGTCCCAACAATCGGTGCATGCCTCGGCTGGGTACGACTACGTGTCTCACGACAGTCGAGAGCTTTCAGACGCCAAGCCCGGCCATGGTCCCCGTAACTCCATGCATTAGCCCTAGAACGGTCCAGAATGGGTTGTTTCGAGATCAGCCTGCCGGCGCCTGATCTCACCTTTCTCGCCAATGTCATGTCCATATAGATTACACGCCAACCATGGGCCTGGATTACACAGCACAGGTTCTTGATTTCTTGGAAACCGAAGAGTCGTGACGGTGTCGATACCGGGTTCTCTTTGGTCGTCAATATTGGGGTTTCCCCCTTGCAGGGTGGTGGTCTGGCTTTCGTCGTTTCGCCGGGATGAGTGGCTTCTGCATTTACGTCTTTCTGATTAGCATCGAGGTGCCAAGTGGCATTATAACGGTGCGCGGGTATGATGACGATGACGATGATGATTGTATATCCGGGTGGCCTTTTCAGTTTCTTTTTCCTTGCATTATCTGCGCGTTTTGGAGGAATTCATTTGTGAAAATTGGGAGCGAGCGGTGGTTTCCATACCAACAGCTCCTGGATCTAAGGTGTCTACGAGTTACGATGCGACGTGGCGGCGACTTGTCATGGGGGGAGGGGGGAATGAATCTCGTTAGGCTCGGTGGGTGCAAACCCTTTGAAGCTGGGCTATGACGGTGACGGTGGAAGAAGAAGACAATATACAAACAACAACAGAACGTTCGGGAAAACAGGTGAACGAACAAAAACAGGTCGGACTTGGTTGGGGTCAATATTGGGGGGGGCATTAGTCTTTCGACAGTTTTGATATTGCGGGTGCCCGGTTGGGCTCCAAGCCGTCCTATCCCTCAAGTTTTCCGTGGGAAGGGCTCTCCATTTCTAGATTGAATCGCGCGTTTGTTTCATGGAGCTCAAGTCATCACCACATCAGATGTCAAGTGCACGCGTGCGCCTCCAGGAGGACAGAAAACGCCTAAATCTCCTTGAAAGGAAAAAGAGTCCTATACTAGCTAACCTGCGTACTATACCCTCGAGCAGCACCATCCGAAGTCTTGGCCCAAGAAGTCCCCAAAGGCCCTCCTGGCTCCTTCCATTGGGCCTTGGTTTTCGGAGTCATGATGTCAGGAGGGGTTGGTGTTCGTTGTTGA
>JAMQMW010002899.1:5684-49364 GCA_024115155.1 Thelonectria blattea
GTGCGAGGGCGTACCCGTACCTGATTCCGCACGGATCAGAGCTGTCCTGGCCTGGGCCTTGTGAGATCATGACGAACCTTTTTTGGGAGGGGACGTTCTTTGTTCCCTCGTTTTTTTGTGCCGTTCGGGGAGGAGGTCTGGTGGTCGGCGTCACCAAACGGTCCAGCCGCAGAAAAAAAAAGCCTCCAACGCGCGAGCAAACGACGGACCGCTCAGGTACACCCGTCTTTCGTTTGTGTGTGTGCGTTGTGTGTGTGTGTCTTCACCCCCTCGAATTTGTTCTCGCTGGATCTCTATCTTCCCACACCTTTTGCCGTGTCCATTTTTGGATACTGGGCCAGCAAAGCCCGACCAGACTTGTTGACGTACATACACGACAAGTGCGGTCCAGTATGAAATAAATATCCCGTAGCACAAGGCTTCTCCTGGGGAAAACCGAGCGTGGTTGGTGGGGCATTGTGCAGTCAGCTCTTGTGTCTCTCTTTTTCGCCCGCGCGCATCATTCTTGAGCGGCCAATCCATTGGATCATCCATCGGCTTTCGAGTGTCTTGTGAACAACGCGTGGACGACCCTTTTTTTGCCCTGTTCGCCGGGGGATCCCTCTGAAGGCGGACGCAGGGACGAGGAAGGAGATAGACAGGCTAGAGTGCGTTGCTAGTCCATTTGCTACTTCCCGTGCTGCTTGCTGCTTGTTGCTGGCCCAGAAAATCCAAAAAGCCAAAAGCCCGAGCCCCGGCGCCTGTTGTTTCCCTTCCTTCCTTCCTTCCTCCCCCCCGGCAGGGCCCCCCTCTCCACGCCCCCTTTCTTCAAATCACACTCCTTCGCTTTTCTTCACACCCTCCTTCAAACCAAACAAGTCTAATTATAATCGGAGGTTTTTTTCTCTTCGCCTCTGCGCGCTCTGTACTCACTTGAGTGACAGACACAGCTGACAGCCGGATGGATAGCTGCATGAATAAAGCGCTGATGCAAAACACGACGGATGAACAACAGGCACTTACGAAAGTGAGACATGTGGGCGCCAACAAGAGACAAAGACGCACACACACTCGCTCCATCTCTCTCTCTCTCTCTCAAGCCTTGTCCCTCTCTCTCTCCATCGGTCCCTGAGCATCCCCCATCCCCCCTGGTCCCATCCCCTCGACCTTGCCTGGGCATCGCATCCTTGTCCGTGCCTTCCCTTCTCTTCCCACGCAAGTCCACGGTCCACGCTTGGGGCTTTTGGGGCTTTGCGCTTGGCCCGTTGTAACTTGCCCACCCAGCCCACTCTCACTCTCTCTCACTCCTCCCAAGGTCCTCTCTCGCGTTCTTGTCTGCGTGAGCGTCTGGCGTTGCTTCTCTCTCTCTGCTGGAGTCGCTCGCTGTTTGCTTGTCGCTCTTGCCCACACACACCCTCTCTCCCGCTCCTTCCACACGCTAACATCCCTGCATGAGCTGCCCGGTGCTCTCCCAGTCTCCCGCGGCAGTCCTTGAGAGAGAGACCTGGAAAAGCAAATCGCCCCTTCCCTCTGTCGCCCAACTCTTCTTCACCTTCCAGGTTCTCTCCCCTCCTGGCTCCTCCTGCCTTGTGCTTCCCTTCCACTTCCCTGCCGCTCTTCAGTCCTTGAGCCTTTCTTCACTCCTCACACTCCCTCTCTCTTACATGCTACACACCCTCCCGTTCCCTAAGCCTCTCTCTCGCCCTCTCTCTTCTCTAATCTAACTACAACGTCTTCCCACCTACAAACCTCACCCTCCCCTCCCTCCCTCTCCTCTTCTCTTCCCCTCAGCTTCCCGCACGCTCCTACAACTACTTCGCTTCCCCGGCTCTTCACACGCAAATCTTCGTGTGCGGTTCGCCCTCCGTTTCTTCGTCGTCGTCGGCTTCGTCCATACCACACTCGCTTAGAAACCAACCGTCGACTCCTTTTTTCATTGCCTTTGGACGCAAGCTCGCACGCACGCACGCACACTGCCAAACGCCCTAACCCGCACCAAGCAACACCAGGCCAAGCTCACTCCACACTCGTTCTCTGTTCTCTCGCTCGCTCGCTCGTTACACCTCGTTCTCTCTTCGCTTCGTCGACGCTCGTACTGCCCATCAGATGTGGTGAGAGCGGGTTATGGATCCGAGTCAGAGTCCGCACCAGCAAGGTCAAATGCTTCTGGGACAACAACAGCAACAGCAACCCCTTATCCAGCACCCGCATCAGCAACAACAGCCCATCATGTCTTCTCAGCAACCGAGCCCGTCGCCTCAGCACGACAGCGCCACCCCTCAGGATGTTCTCGCCGAGGCTAGGAAGAAACTCCAGGTCCTGATCGATTCGGGCCTGTCCAAGGATCTCCTTCACCAGATGCTCGAGGAAAGCTCTCTAGCGCTCGCCATGCCCGCTCTGCAACCACAACAACAACAGCAGCCGCAGCAGCAGCAACAACCGCAACAGCAACCGCAGCAACCTCAGCAACAGCCTCCTCCTCCGCCTCAGCAGCAGCCGCTCGTTTCTCCTCAACAACCATCGAATATCGCCCCCCCTCCTCCGATGCGATGCCCGCCTCCCGTCCCTGTTGTGCCGATGCCCAATGTGACCAACGTGACGACCGTTTCACCACCCGCCAGCAACAACACCTCGACGACCACGACGCCTTCCGCCGATATCAAGGTCGAAGCTCTTCCCGAGGACGTCTCATGTACGTCCAGTCTGCATTTGTCTCGTTTAGCCGCGCAATCGCGCGCGTATGTCGTGTTCGTTCTGACGTGATCTGACCACTTGTGTAGCCATGTTCCTGCCGCCTTCGGCTCCGTTTAGCCATCGACCCCGAATTTCGGTTTCTTCAACGTCATCCGGTTCGTCCGGTCACGCCTCGATCTGGTCCACGAACTCGGGCCAGTCCTCAGTTTCCTGGCACTCCACCTCCACTTGCCGAACTCAAGCGCCTCTTCCTCTCCCACCGACTCCCTCCGTCACTGGCCCCCTCGGCCCACCGGTCGGCACCACCGGCAAGACCAACATTTACTGGTGTACGTCGTGCGAAACGAGCTTCAAGCGCAAGTACGACTGGAAGCGCCACGAGGACGAGTTTCACGAGCGCTGGCGCAAGTACCCCTGCCCCGAGCCCGGCTGCAACCGCAGCTTCTGGGGTTCCAATTCGTTCAACCAGCATCACAAGCAGTGCCACGGCTGCAAGACGTGCCCCCATGCCGAAAAGGTGGTCAAGTTCTTGCGCAAGCGCAAGTACTGGGCCTGTGGCTTCTGCTCTGCCCTTCACCCGGCCCGCGAGCGTCATGTTGAGCATGTTGCCCGCCATTTCGAATCCGGCATGACCAAGGGTGACTGGATGCACTCGCGCGTCGTCTATGGTCTCCTTCACCAACCCCTCATCCACGAAGCCTGGGACGCCCTCGTCGCCAGCAAACAGCCCGAGTACAACGGCCGCCGGCCCCAGTTCAGCTGGCACCCGAGCAAGACGGGTCGCGCCCAGGGATTCCTCGAGAACGAGAGCCCCGGCCAGCTTCAGGATCTTCTCGAATTCTTCTCGGGCGACGAGGGCGAGGCGCAGTGGATCGTGAGCGTTGCATACGATCTTGCGGATATCGTTCTCACGTCAGCACCCATTCCCTCCCCTCAGTACTCGCACCCGAGCATCCCCCCTCAGGGCTTCGATCCTCGCATGTCGTTCATGCCGCTGCCTACCCAGGCGGCCCACCACCAGTCGATGATGCCTTCGCCGGACCCGTCGCAGCAGAACCCCTTCTCGACGCCTTTCCGAGCCACGATGCTCGTCCCCTCGCAGGCCTACCCCCAAGCCGGGCGGCCTTCTCCCGATTCAGCGTCCCACTCGCCCATGGGACCTTCGACGTCCCCCCTGATGCCGCCACCCGTACCGTCTCCCCTCGACAAGCGCGAGCTGCCCCCACCGCCGCAGGCCCCAGAGGCCGGCGAGACGATGATGGACTTTGAGTACTCTCCGGCCCCCGTCGTCTTCGACGATTGGGAGAGCCTCGCCGTGATGGAGCAGACCACACCCACACCTCAGCATCAACAACCCAGCGGCGACTGGGGCATGATGCAACAATACTTCAACGACCCTCGGGTCACGTCATGATTGCAGCTCGCATTCTGAAGCGGTTCATGATTTCTCCCTTTTGCTTGAAGGTGTCGAGCCATTTTTTCTTTGATTTTGCATTTATTTGAACCTATCACATCACGTTTGGGCCTCGGCAGCAGCGACGCCCCCCCTTTCAGCTTGAATCAAAGACGGATCGACTTGATCGACTGGACCCTTTCCTTGAATCGTCATTTCCTTATTAGATAATGATAATACCCCCACCCTCGAGATGTTGGCGAGGGCATCTGTCCTTTGTGTTTTAGCACCATTTTTCCTTTGTCCGGCAGGTGTAGGAATTGGGTATATCTGATGGGGCCTTATTATGTCCTGGTGCAGAAAAAAAACGGAGTTGGAGGTATTCTGCCCTGTATCACACAGCAATTTCCTTGGTTTATCGTGAGGTTGAATGTCTGGACGGGAGGAGGAGGATAGAGAAGAGGCAGAGGAGGAACAAGACATGGATGTCTAAATGACGAATGGGCCTTTCTTAACGTTTGACGCATATATAGGGTGCTTCGGTGCCTGGGTGTCAAAGGGTGCAAATGCCCTCTTGTGTAAGATAGGGTAGGAATAGGATAGGATAGGAATGGAATGGATCTGGAATGCAAAAGAGGATAGGATGAATCAAGAGTTGTTAAAGGAGTTTGTCTATGAAGAGTGAGTGAATGAGTAAGAGTGCGGTGACGAAGGATTATATATATGTGATGTGCGGTGGGGATGTAAGGGAGGTGAGGGCTAGTAAATCGATTCAGGGCTGGCATGTTGGGTGTCTCGGTAGGTGGGCGTGGTGAAGGGATGAAGTGGTAGTTGCCTAGGTGAGGTGAGGATGGTTGTATTGAAATGTTGTCTTGGTTGATGTCATGGCCACCTTGATAGTACGTTAGAGTTGAGCACAGGCAGAGGATTCTTTCTCAGCTGGACTGGACTCGACCAGACTTGACCATTCGGGTACACGCCATCATGTACCCCCCCCTCCCTTCTTTCTCGCTCTTGCCGAAAAGAAGTGTTCTGCCGACTATTTCAGTGTTCTCCCCTCGGCGAACAAAGGAACCGGTCACGACACCCTCGTCTCAGTGTTCGGGGTATATGTGACGGTGTGTCGCAGCACGGGAAGCATCGTTGCGGCGATTCACGGCGCACAGGTGAACCTTTTTTTTGGGCGGGATTGGTCACTGTTGTTTTTAGTTCGGGATATAAAGAATGATGAGTCCTCTGTTTGGGAGGTTGGAGCGTTGAAAAGGACAACGAAGTGTATATCGAAGGAGAAGAAGCCAGCGAGGTTTTTTGCTACCTTATTTCCAACCAAGTTTTTCAGAATTTACCTACTCGAGACTGAAAGCCGGATTCACACGCAAGGATATTATACATTTCTTTTATTGCACGCAGCTTCTATTATTTCGTGGCATTGGGAAAAAAAAGGAAATATGCCTTCCAAGTCGGGATACAAGTACAAGCCCGCCTCCTTCATCGACTCCTTGGCTTTCGCATCGGCGAGCAAGACCGAGCAAGCAGCCATCATCGCACGACACGGCAGTGCCATTGCCACGGGGAAAATGGACAAGGACAACAACGACGACGGCGCGAGTGGCAGTAGCAGTCGTCGCAGCGGCGGCAGGCGAGACAGCAGGTCGTCGAGTCTCAAGACCAATTCCTCGAGTAGTTCCCGCGGGCACGAAGCCAAGACGAGGAGAAGCAAGCCGGTTCGTACCTCCCCATCTGTTCCCCATCCTCTTCCTTCCTCTGACGATGGTGATGGTGACGGCGAGGAGGGGGACTCGCCGGGGTCGTCGTCGTTGAGAGGCGCGGTGGGCGATGGGGCGAGTGCGCAGGCGGCTGACGGGGGAGGTAGCACCATCACCATGGCCACCATCACCGAGACCGACATCGGGAGAGGAAGTCGGAGCGGGAACGGGGGAGGGTTGAGGAGGGCGGACGCGGTGATGGGGAGGGGAGGGACCAGGAGGACGACGAGGAGGAGGAGGGTGACGAGGGCGGAGAGTCGGAGTCGGAGAGGGGGAGGCTCGTCGAGGGGTGAGGGGGAGGGGGTGCAGTTGGATGAACGGTATTTGCTTCCTGCGTCGGTGGAAGAGGAGGAGGAGGAGGAGGTTGGAAGTGGAAGTGGAAGTGGAAGTGGAAGTGGGATGTCGAGACGGGGGAGGAGAGGAGAGAAAGGCGAGTACTGCACGGCTGCTCGCGGAATTATTCCCCCCATCTCAACCACTACCCCTATTCCTGACGTCGAGACTGATGCGAAGAGTACACAGGCGACGACCACGACGGGAGACACGTCTACCAGCGGATCATCTAAGTCCACGAGCATGCACTACCCCATCAGAGACGACTCGTCCTCAAACATGCACTCCCCCATCAGAATCGACCCGCCTCCCCTACACTCCCCCATCATCGAAGACTGGTCCTTCCCTCACCTAACCCCCTCCATCCCCCCTCCCCCTCCCCGGCCCACAACCCTCTGGACAAAACTCAAGACACACATCACCACCACCAACAAACCCCCCTCCTCCTCCCCTCCTCCCTTCTCCAAACTAACCCCCTCCCTCACACCAACCCACAAAGCCTCCTTCTCATCAACATCAACCGACTCTTCCAACACAACAACACCCACCTTCTCCGTAACCTCCACTCGTCGCCTGCCCCCGCGAACAACGCACAAACTCGCCAGATCGTACATGTCGTACAGCCCCGCGACCGACCCCCTGTACGCACGAATCCCGCGGCCTCGCGCGGCTCATTTCCCGGGTGAACTGGTAATCCGGGATGCCCTCCAGGTTACTGCCAACAAAGAGCCGCGAGTATGCGTATACGCCGTCGAGCGGCCCATGTACACAGCCATCAAAGCCGTCGCAGGCAGAACGGGGGATAAGAACGAGGGAGTTGAAGCCTGGGTGAAGGGTGTGGTCCCCGGTTCACCCGAGTGGGAACGAGCGGACGATGATGACGAGAGCGGGTTCGTGAAGAGGGAGGTGGTCAAGAGGAAGAGTTTGCCAGTGAGGTTGAGTGTTGTGACGGCTTGGCCGGAGGTTAAGAGTAAGAGGGATGTTGGAGATTCGGAGGGGGAGGAGGGGGATGCAGATGGGATTAGTCGGTTGACGATCCGGCCTGAGGATAGTTTGAGTGCTGTTCAGGATCGGAGGTGGAGGAGGGGGGAGATTGTGCCTTGACTGTGAGGTGGAAGTGGTTGTTGGATGATATACACCAACTTATTAACCCGGTTTTGAAGACTGGGATAACATTCGTTATGTGAAGTTTCCTAGAGTTTCAGTGAGATTTATAGTAAAAAAGGGGATGAAGCTTGACCGTTTAACTGAGATGTACTCGTATGTCCTGACCTGGAACTTACAACACAGACTACCCCTATTCACGCCCCAGGACCAGAGCCCTCTCGAGGAAAAACGTATATATATAAACAAAGGCTGTTCTGTTCCTACCTACCCACCCATCAATGCCGATCCCCCCTTCCAGCCCAAACACCAAAAACACCTAGGCTTTTTATTCCTAAAAGAAGAAAGAAAACAGTCCCCCCGCTGGTATACTCGACTTTCGCTTTCCCCATATTACGTTGACTCCCCCCATACTATCTTAACATTCCAACTTGACATACCACCTCACTACCCGCTAGACACGTTAATCTCGTACCCAATCAACACCTCGGTGCTCGACCCCTCCCACCCCCTCGTCCCCGCCGCGCTCAGCATGAACCGGCTCGTCGGGTCAATGTACAGGCTGGAGATGACGCCCGCCCTCGGAGGCCCGGGGATGATGAGAAAGGGCACGCTCGAGTGCTTCGTGACTCGCGCGTCGTGCAAGTCGTAGAGGCGGAGGATATCATAAGAGGCACTATCAAGTCAGTTACCAGTACCAAATTACAGAGGCATCCAACTCACCACACCAAGTGTCTCCCATTCATCATGGGCCTCACGGCACTCACCGCACCGCTCCCGGCCGGCAACTTGAGCACCCTCCTCGGCTCCCACCCCCTGCGCGCCTTGTGAATGTCAAACTCCTCGACGGTCCCGTTTCGCCTCCCCGCGTACACCATGTTCCCGTCCGGACTCCAACACGCGCCCATACACCAGGGAGGCACTCCGGGCCGGTTCCCGATGCGCGCCACCGGATCGGGCTGTCTCTTGTCCCAGACGCGCAGCGTGCCGTCAATGGCCGACGAGAGGAACGTCGTGGACGATGTCTGCGAGGGGTCGTACTGCTGGGGCGTGGCGTTGGTCACGAGCATGGGAGACTGGGATCGCTTGAGCGCCGCCGCGTCGGCTTCGACTTGCGACTGCTCCGGAGCTTGTTGCTCCGACTGCGTTTGTGACTGCGACGGCGCCGCCGCCACCGGCTCGATGTGTCCGGGAATCGCCGGCTCCGACTCGCCCAGCAACTGCGACGACGGCCCGTCCAGCTCCATAGACTCCCCGACCGGCGGCGCCGCCTCGGGCTCCCTCAGACTGGCCATGGCCATGTCGGCCGAGTGATCCATGCCGCTATCGTGTTCGTGCCCGGGCATCATGCCCATGGACCCGGACCCGTACTCGTCCTCGTCGTGCCCAAACGGCTGGTCGCCCGCCGACTCGCCAAAGAGACTACCCGCGTCGCTGCCACCAAACAGACTTTCGTGTGCCGGCGACGCTTGTGCCTCGGCCTCGCCCCCGTTGCCCTGCCCAAAGTCGGCCGAAGGGTCGCTCACGCCGTTGCCAAGCGTCCCATTCACCGGCGGCGCTCCGTTGTTCGTCGCCATCGTCGTCGACGGCAGAGGCTCGTCCTCCTCCTCGGGGATAGGCGCACCGCTCACCGGACGCAGCTCAACGGCCGAGATCTGACCGCCGCTCCCGTCGAAGCTCCTGATGACCTGGCCCGTGTTAAGGTCCCAGTCGAGAATGTTCTTGTCCCAGCTGCCGCTGAGCACGCTCTTCTCGTCCTGGGCCAGCGTCAGCACGCTCACCGCGTTAGCGTGGGCCTGCAAACAAGCGATCCGCTTGCCCTCGTCGTGGCGCACGCTCTGCAGATTGATGCCGCCCGACTCCAGACCCGAGAGCAGCCACAGCGCCTCGCAGTTGACGGCGAGCGAGTAGACGGGCGACAGCGTGTGCTCCTGGTCGCCACGTCCGGGCGCGCTCGGCTCCTCGTTCTCCCAGTACGACATCAAGATGCCGGCCTTTGTCACGCTGTCGACGAACGGGTGCTTCTGGGCCACCGTCAGGGCCGTCTTGCCGTTGATGGTGTTTGGCCCGTCGTACTTGCGAATGTACCCGTCCGACCCCCCCGTCAGCCAGTACCGCAGATCGGGCGTGATGGCCATGGCGTTGACGCTCGTGGCCTGCGGAGCCGCCATGGTCGGCACAATGTCGTAGAGCCGCGCGGTGAGCACCTCGGGACGCGGGAGAGGCCATCGCGGGCGTCTCGGTGGAGGCACCGGCGTGGCCGACTTGGCCCGCGTGGCCGGCTCCAGCTTGACGTGGCCGTTGACCTGCGGCGAAGGCCCCGCGCCCGACTGGCCGTTCGTTTCCGGGCCCAGCGTCTGGCTCTGGCTTCGGCTGTCTCCCTCTTCGTTGGCGTTGTCGACTTCTCCGTCCGCGTCCACCTCTCCATCCGCGTCCTCGTCCTCTTCGTCGTCGTCTCCTTCGGCGTCGTTATCGCCTCCGACGTCCTCGGCGTCCTCCATGATCTCGTCGGCGTCGTTCTCCGGCTCGTTACCGGTTTCGTGGTCCGACTCGACCGAGCTCGCAGACAACCGGTCGTCGTCCATCTTTGTCGCAACCGACCACGCGCGTCGGAACGGGATAAGAGTTGGGCTGTAGTACGGGCAGTGTCGGATAAATAGCTATCGCTATCGATAAATCGTCTTCGATGGTCTGTCGGACTGGAATCTTCAATGCGCCGTGGCTTGTGTCGTGGGCAGTCGTCGAGATGGAGTCGCGGCTCGGGGAGACGTCGCGTCAAGGAAGGTGCGGTCGGTCGATGGAAAGAACCAATGAATCATGGATACATCTGCGTCACTACTCGCAATAGCAACTTCCATTTGTGTGTGGCCACATCAATGAAGTTGGAAGGTGCTTTATTTGGTATGAATTCAGGTAGCTTCCGTTCAAAGTACGTGCGCGACAACCACTTTGGCGCGGATTGACTTCGGAACTTCCCCCACCAAATATCTACGGATGTCCGTACAGTGGTCCTCCGTACACTATTCTTACAGTCCACCACAACACTACCAAACATATCTCCAGACAGCTTCCCCCTCCCTCAAACAACAGTGGCACTCCCGTAATCCTATACCCCGTAACCCTCACGGGTCAAAGCTGATCAGATCACCCTCACACCCAATTGCGTCCCGGTAGTCCTGCATCCGGAGAAGAGCGTCTTCTCGCTCCAGCTCGTCCATGCCGCCCACTTCATCCGTCACGAACCCGGCCGCCGCGTCGAGGATCATCTGCTTCCTGCTCGGCTGATCCAGAGCCAACAGACTGCTCCCCTCACTATCGCCGTCAAAACCCCCCAATCGTCTTCCAGGCGCTCCGAACCTGTGAACCATAACCTCTGGCTGCCTCCCACCTCTCGGCAACGTCGTGTCGAGAAACAAGTGTCGAAGAGTCGTCGAAATGGGCCGCGTGCTCACTTCTCCCCTTCTTAATAATTGCAATGCTTCATCCCCAGCTCGAATCTTCTTCGGGCTCCATTTGTCAGAGAGAGACTCCTCAGAAGCCGTCGTGCTCCCAAGTCCCGATGAGGTCGTCCCCGGTAAATTGGCTGTTCCGGCTGCCATCGGATTGGGCCTCGCCGGAATTGCCGTTCCAAGGGTCGTCGGATTGGGCTTCTTGTCTATTGCCATCACTAACGTCGTCAGATTGGTCCTTTCGTTGGTTGCTTTCCGCCATACCTGCGCCTGACAACACTGCATGATACCCATGCTCCATCAACTCGTCGCTCGTCGGCTCGTCATGTTGCGGCCGTGTCGTATGGCTTTGGGGGACGGGGGAGTCGATAGGTTTCTGAGAAATAGGCGTCATGGGTCTTTGAGAAACAGGAGTCATGGGCCTCTGGGAAACATGCCCCTTTCTGCCCGTGGCCCCTCTGCCTGCGGCCCCTATGTCTGCGGTCCCTCTTCCACGAGGGCTCCGGTTTCCAGAATGCTGCCCTCGGCCCCTCCCATTCACCATAGTCCCTCCACGGCGTGCTTCGTTGGTCTTGGCTTGTACCGGTGCCGCCGGGACTCCGCGAAGAGGTAGAGCCATGCTCTCGGCCGTGACGGCTGGTTTGTTGCAACCCTTGGAACATTCGCATCTGTCGCCGCAAAGAGAGCTGCATCCGTGGCCGCAAGGCAACCCCCTCTCGCAGGGGACTCTGCACAAGAAGCTTGGTTGCTTCATGTGGCACTTCATCCTGCATTTGTGCCCTTGCCCGCACTTCTCGTCGCACGGCTCCGAGCAACCGCCTTCAATCTTCTCCCAGTCACAAGGCCCCTTGATGTTTGTCACCGTCGCGTGGTTCTGGCAGACCACCGGCAACTTGTACCCGATACAACCCTCCTTGGCGAAGACATCGTACACCCTTTGCCATGTTTCCTTGCTCTTGGGGCAGGCGAGCAAGTTGTTGCTGTTGCCAAACACGTACATGCCCCGACGTGCCCGGCTAGTGGCAACCACGGCTCGATTTTCATCCTCGACGAATCCAACTCTCGCACGGTCGTGAGGACTCGCGGGACTGCGCACCAGAGATAGCAGTATCACGTCGTTTTCCTCGCCCTGGAAGCCATCGACAGTCCGGACCGACCAGTTCTTCCCCGGGTTGATGCTGGTGAGGAACGAGTCCTGGCGAAGCTTCTCGCGGAGAATCCCAACTTGGCCATTGTAATAGGTCAAGATGGTTATCTGAGACGGATTCATGCCGTTCTGCACGAGGTATTTGGCGAAGCCAACAATCATGGCTGCTTCGTTGTCGTTGAAGAATGAAAAGTTGGCATTTTGGCCGTCTCCCCACTGGTGCTGGAACCACCAGAGGTTCTGCCCACCCATGCCAGGAACCGGAGGCCTGTTTCTCGCGTCTTTCACCGAATCATGGTCTTCGAGCTCGGGATAGAACGTGTGAACGACTGACCGAATCGTCGGGATCATGCGTCGTTGAACCTTGAGCATTGAGTATGGGGCATCCGACTCAACCAGGCGCGCGAAGAGAGACTTGTTGAGATTGTACGGGTGTCCCTCTAGTTCGCGATTGTCGACGTGGGGAACGAGCTGTTGATGGTCGCCCACGAGGGCAATCTGGTCGAGAGACGGGTACAAGGCTGACGTGATGTTGGCCTCACGAGTCTCGGCAGCCTCCTCAATCATGAGGACTCGCGGCTTCAGGGCCGAGATCAGTCCGCGATACTTGGTGAGGCCTGTGGTTGTGCACCCAATCACTCTGACGCCTTCCTCTCGGAGAATCTGCACATTGCGATTCCAGCGGGCAACCTTGATCTTGTCGCAAGCCGCGTGATAGCGCTCGAGAAGCTTCGGTATCCTCTCCTTGGCGACCGTCTCAAGGAGTCGTTGACGAAGATATCGGTACACCATGCCACGCCGAGGTGCCGTGATGTCGTACAGGTTCGAGTACCTCGATAGCCACTTCTTGGCTCGATGGTAGCATGCAGCGTTGCGGCCCTCTGCTGCAGACACCGAGCCTGTCCAGTTGTACTCTGTGGCAAGAAATTCTCCCTTGAGACGTTCACGTTCTTCGTCTTCAGGGGATCTCTCCTGGGCCTCTTCCTGAGCTGGTTCAATTTGTCCTTGAGGCGGTCGGTAGACATATGTGCGATCCTGTTCGATGTGATCGGCGAGCCAGGTTGCCACAGCATCAAAGGAGTCCTCGCTGGGGTCGACCCCTTCCATCTCCCATTCGGGGTTATGCAGGGAATCGAATTGATCTTTGCTGATCAGACCCTCGCTGAGAAGATGGTCCGCGCGAATGAGATTGCTTGGAAAACACATCTGATGGGCACACCTAAGTTGACCCATGATGTCCTTTCGCTCCATCTCTCCTTTGTTGGTGCCTCTGATCTTGGAGCGCTTCGAGATGTTAAACATGGTCTGGTCATTGATTTCTTCATCTTGAGTGCGACCACCAAGGCGGACAGCGTTGATGTCTTGGTGAAGGCATTTCCCCAAAAGTTGATCAAGAGCGTGATTCGTCTGAGCCGCAATCACGATCGGAGGGGGTTTCTCTCCAAATCCTCGGCTCATGGTTTCAACGTAGCTCTGGATAGCAACAACCGATGTGAAGGTTTTTCCGGTTCCCGGAGGGCCCTGAACAACGGCGAGCTCTTGAGAGGTCAACCGCTTGAACGCCTCCTTTTGGGACCAATCAAACTGGGAGGCCGCAAGGGGATTGCTGGTCCCAATCTGTTCAACGTATGCGGCCGTCTGCTGACGCTGGAAAGACCCATCGATGAAGTACTTGTCAAACTTGGATCTAGGTGAGAATTAGATGGGCTGGTCCTCTCCACGATGTCATCAAACACTTACTCATGTAGCGCAGCTTGCTGCAGGCCAACCATGGCATGCCGGACCTGCTCGTAGTAACCACCCTTCGTCTCGAGCATGATGAGATCCATTGACGGATCCAGAAGCGCATCCTTGTGGCTTGCCCAGAATATCTCGATCCTCGGCGGCGTGTTCACATCTTCGCCTTGGTCAGGATCAGGTTCGAGGCCCCCCTTCAAGTATCTTGCGGCAACCACGGCGACAAAGCATTGCGTCTTAAACTTGTCCGAGGATGGAGACAAGGCAACCAATGTCCCGGCCGTGAGACGGGGCGACTGACTCCAGATGACTCTAGTTGGCGATCGTTCCGTGGAAAACGAGATCCGACAAGCTGCTCCGGTCTTTGCTAGCAGATAGCCTTGAGTGTGGACCTTTGAGAGTTAGTTGGGGTGACTTGAGCAACGGAAGCGAAGCGGGATACCTGAGTGTATATATAAAAATCCTGCGTATCCGCCTCGGTCATCTCGGGGTGAGCACGAATCTGATTCACGGCTTGTCGAAGAAGCTCTGTGCCCTCAAAACGATTCATCCAGTACTGGTTCTCCAGATACTCGGGCTTGTTTGGGGAGACCTGGCAGCTGATGTCAGGCAGCTTGGGCGGCTGGGTGGCCATGAGTTCCTCGGCGACGGGCAACTCAGGCGACAACTCCCAACCTGCCTCGAGAGAGGCTCCCAAGTTGGCGTGTGCATGACGATAGTGCTTCAGCACGTGGAAGCTGATGGGGTCGTCTTCTTCTCGAGGATGCTGGGAGCGTTAGAAAAGACGAGGAGGAGAGACGGAGTTGGATTTACCTTTGGCTCCGCCATCTTGACGGCAACGGCTGATGATGGTGAAGACCAGTCCAAGAAGAGTGTACCGAAGAAGGAGAATCGTAAAAGACCTCAAGGCGAGGTCAAGTGCGTTTGTTTATGACAAAACAATGGCAAGGGAGGGCGGCGAGTCGAAACGCTGGAGGAGTCGAAGCCAACTCGAGGGAAAACAGGAGTAAACAGAGCCACAAGTGACGGAGTGAAAACACAAAACAAACCCAGCGAAGTGCGTAGAAGTCCAAGAGACTGTTTTGTTTGTTTTGATAGTCGGTGGTGCTGGACGAGGAAGGGAACGCGTCGACAGAAATGGGAGAGTGGCAGGGGGTGGAAGGACGCAGAAGGCAGGAGCGAGGGAGGCAGCCTGAAGGAGGAACCAAGGGGTCGATGATTCAATGGATGGCGAAGAAACTGGAATAGAATATGTCGTGCTACTATTGGTCTTGCATGGTCAGTATTGTAGTTGGCATTTCCAGGTTCCAGTCTGGTTGGTTCTTGGCGTTGAGAGGAAGAAAGGAGGCATGGAAACAGGAAGGAAGGACCTATCATTGGGGTGCTCAGAGCTGCCTTCCTAGTAGGTATTGTCTCGATTCGAGCGGCTGATTAATGCGTACGTAGTAGGAGCCAGTAAAGTGAATAAGAAAGGCCTCAAAGGGTAGGGAGGCGGCCGAATTATAACTTCAGGGTCGAGTGTTTATTCCGTCAGTCGCAAATATTTGTTACGGCCCTGACTGAGCGTTATTGCACGTACTAGGTAAGTAGGTACCCAGGCATCCAGCCAGTTTCCATTTTAATCGTAGGTACCAGTTAAATATCGAGACGGAAAGTCGCATCCTTCTCGTGATTGAGCTCATTGTTCAACTCTAGGAGCAAGTGCCACCATCACCAGCCACTTCGAGAAGACGCCTGACGGCATAATTACCCTCTCCCCATTCATAAATCAACATATCCATTGCCGTATTTGCAATCAGCCAGCAGAAATAACCAATGGCTATGCGCAGGTTGCCCTCCCTTTCAGTTCCTTTCGCCAACCACCTCCCTCAAAACCGTCCCCTGATGAAGCCGTCACTGTGTAACCCAAACATCCAATGGAAGTCGACAGTAGGCTATAGAATGCGGGATGCATCAACTGGTATCCAACTGCCAGCACTTGTATTTTTCCCTCGTGTGCTATCCACCTCATACATGGTATATATCCTTAGTGTATCATGAATCAACAGTCCACCCGTTGGACTCCCCGTATAACGCCGCAGCTAAATGGCCACCCAATATCGAAATATCGTCTCCTGTTCAACACCCTCCACCTTTCAACATCCCCTGACAGGATCAACATCCTCTCTCCCCCCTCAGCACACTCCCGACAATATTGACGCCGACTCGGAAATGGGCTGCCGGTGCCAATCCAAAAGGCCATCGCCTCCCACCACGAAAGGCGCCACCTCCTCGACCAGCTCCCACTCCCCCGTGGCCGGATTCCTCTGCGCCGACCGATAAATCACGTTCGTGCCCAGATCTTCAAACACCAACTCCCGCCGCCTCAGCAACAACCACCGCTCGTCGTGATCGGCCACCTGCGCTGCCACAGCCGCCTCGACCTCGCTGTTCTTAACAGCGACGGCACGAAACACGCGGCTGTCGCGCAGGGCATTGCGGATCGGGTATTGCTGCAATATACGCACCGCATCGTCGCGCACCGCCGGGTCGCGACAACAAAAGGCCGAGACGAAGAGCGGCCACGTCCACCCCGAGTCCATGGCGAAACCGCAGTTCGGCCGGTGAGCGAGGAGCGTCGCCGCGATGTGGTTGATCTCGCGGTACTGTGGCGTTAGGCCTGCTGCCGTGGCGTATTCTGAGAAGCGTGGGAGCGCCGTGTACACGAAGAGGATGAGGAACTCGAGCCGGAGGTTGATGGCCTGCAGGTACAGCTGCTTGTCGCTGGCTTGTTCGTTGGATGCCCGCTCCAATAGCGGGTGAAAGGCCTGCGACCACCGGAGCAGCCAGTATCGCGACTCGCTGACAAAATTGCTGATGGCCACGTTCTGCTTCACGCTACCCAGCTTGGTTTCGAGCTCGCCCAGGTGCCGTACCTTGTTGAGCGCCAGCTGAGACGTCGTCGCCGTCAGGAGCGGAATGTACTGCACCATCTGCCTCTGCAGCAGCGTCCAATACCCGTGCGCCTCACCCAGCGTCCCAAACGCAGCTGGTAGGTCCTCGAGCTTCGTTACTGTGGTCAGCTTCGGCCGGAAATAGGGCGAATGCTTCGTAAAGGGCGCAATGTGCGGCGGTCGCTGCGGGGGTCCTCCTCTTGCCGGTGGCCGCGGAGGCGTCTGCTGCTCTGACTGGCTACCTGGGCTTCCTAGGCTCTGCGGGCTGGGCAAGCCAGGTGGTGTTTGTTGAAGGTTGCGCGGCGCGCTCTGCCACGGGGATCCTGGCTGACTAGGGGGGGTCGAAGCCGGAGGGACGGTCGGACTAGAATTCGGATGAGCAGGCGTCGCGGCGGGTGGCACTGGCGGCTTCGGCGGGAAGAAGAACTTCCTGTACGAGCCCATAAAGGACCGCGACTGCAACTCCAGCGGTTTATAGCAGTCGAGGATCTCCTGGACCAGGGCGGGCGGTGCGGCGGCCATGCTGACGAGATCGGGAGCCTTCTCGGAGCACGCAGCCAGCTCGTTGAGCATGCTGAAGCCGTGAGTGACGTGCTTGAGAGCAGCCGGCATGTTCCCGCGCTGGGCCTCGAAGCAGATGAACAGCAGCGACGACAGCATGGCAGTTCGAAGCCCCTCCCGCGTCGGCCTCGCCTTGGACTGCATGCGCAAGGCCTCGCAGTAATACACGATGGCGTTGAGATAGTGCTTGTTATCACCCGCCGAGTCCACGTCTGCGCTGCTCCGACTCCCCTCGCTCTCGTTGGCCATGCGCAGGGCTCCCACGGCCATGGCCCCGAACCGCAGCGTCGGCTCCTGCAGCGTGACCTGAGGCATCGTCGTGGTCCACAGCTTGGCGTCTCCCAGGCCGCCGCTGAGGAAGTTGATGGACAGCTTGGACCATTCGTCAAAGTAGGACCGCTGCTCGGCGTTTGCGAAGCGGACCGTGTTGACATCTGGTTCTTGGAGCATGAGGGGGGCTTTCTTTGTGTGGATGAGTTTGGCGCTGGGGGGTGGCTTGTTGGAAGAGGAGGAGGAGGAGCGTGGTTTTGATGATGAGGAGGAGACTGGTTTTGACGAGGAGTTGGAGGGGGTTGTGTCGGCGTATCCGTCACAGTAGCCTCGCCATTTCATGCAGTTGAGGCATGACGGTTTCGTTTCGTCGCATTTGACGTGTCGTTTCCTACACAGGGCGAGCTTGTCAGTCGAGGTCAAGTTGGCCCAGGATAAGCAACCACACTCCCATCATCAAACTCACTTGCCTGTTGAAGCAGTTAGACATGTCTCAGCAACTACAACAAAGCGACGTATATATTCACTCACAAGTACTACATCCCGTGCGCGCCCGGGTCGAGCTGCGCCGGGTATGTCTCGTCCTCGTCTCGAGGGCAAAGCGATGGGTGCCACCTCTCGCGACGGGAGCGCCGGCGGAGCGATTCGAGGTCGCGGGAGGTCTGCAGAAGATGATGTCAGTTCGAAGAAGGGTTTGGTTAAGAGAGAAGATAAAAAAGAAGAAAAAAAGGGTGGGAAAATACGGAAGCGAAAATGAGGTGACAATCAACTCACTCTGCGCTGTTGCTATTCCGGTTGACGTTGAGGGGGATGGAAAATTGTATCTCCATGATGTCTGTCTCTGGTCCTACTTCTTTGAGAGGATAAATAAAAAAAGACAAGTCAAATACAATAATAAAATAAAAAAAAGCTCCTCCCTGTCCTCGAGTCCTGCACGTCCCATACAACTGCCGTTCCCTGGGCTCGGCAGTCGCGAGGATGTAAAAGGGAAGGGCAGCTTGGATTTTGAAGTTGTCGGCAAATGGAAATGCGGCAGAGCGCGAGGCAGAAGCAGTTTGGGCGTGTCACGAGAAAATGGCCCAGGGAGGGGGGGAAATAGGGAAATAGGCCAGGGGTAAACTGGCACTGACCTGTGTGACAGGTGCGTCAGCGGCGCTTTTTGGGGTGATTGAGGGAAACGGGAGAAACGGGAAGAGTGAGAAAGGGTTGGTGGAGAGTGGAGGGGAGATGAAAAGGGACGGCGGGAAGAAGAGGAGGGTCAAAGACTGGGAGCTTGGAAGTGTGTGTGTGTGTGTTGAGATCAACGCTACGGCCGTTTTTGGAGTGATCAGTGATGAACCTGGTGAGAGAGACGGGACACGGGAGACGGGAGAGAGTGAGTAAAGTGAGTGAAGCGACTGGTGGGATGGTGGTGGTGCGGGTTCGGGACGAGGAGGAGGAGGAGGTGGTGGTGGTGGTGGATAAGAAGGGGGCAAACAAAGGAGTCCAGTCTGAAAAGATGGCAATAAGATATTGGATACTACGTAGGGATGGTAAGGCGGCGGAATGATAACCTGATGGATAATATTTCCTTGTACTATTTAATTCCCCCTCTTTCCGTCCCGTCCTCTGATGATGGAAACAGGTCGCTCCCGTCGGGAGAGGCGCGGCAGATGAGCGAGGGAACCAAACCGACGAATTGCAGGGCGGCAAAGGATCGAGGTACGCGTCTAGGAGTGGGAACCAGGCACAAGGGGGGGACCACACGGGACGTGGTAAGGAGGGATTAGGTAGGAAGAGTCAGCGGAGGAATACTACAAGAGACAAGGAACGGCCTGAAATGAAAGTCGTCTTATGTGCTCTGTCCTGGATAATAGAAGTGATTCCCTCTCAACACCGGATAGACCACAAACTGCTATAGGTCCACGTCCTATTGGAGAAATGAAGCCGGGCAACGAAGCATCTCCATCCACGCGGCGCTAAAACACGCCCTGCAAGGTCAACTCCGAACAGTCAGCGTCAAACTGTCAAGACGACCCTCGTGCATGCAGATCTACAATGCAGCTTATTTACAAAGACTCCTCAGCCAAGTCCCTCTCAATAACTCCCAGGGCTGCCGCGTTCCAGAGGGCTGACGATCACCCCCCTCCCTCCCCTTGTAAAGGGACCCTGCACCACATGGCAATCTTGCCGTTGCCCCTTCCCATCATCTGCTTGCCTGCCTTGCTTGACTCTCAGTCTCGCCTGAAATCGGCACACGAACGGATGCCAGTGCTCTCTCTCGAGTCTCTCTGCCTTGACCAGCTAGTTTAGTCCCTGGCTCCGTCTGATGAGCTACTGCAAGCCGCCTCTGATCAATCACCGAGAACCCGCAGATCGGACCGCCCGGCTTGCTTTTCTATCCGACTCCGTCCCGTTTCGGGTCCGGTCGGTCTAGTGAAGTCCGTCTTGATGATTTCATCTCATTTGACTTGGTCATCAAGCATCGTTGACATCACCAGCTTGACACGACCAACACGTCTATCCGGCCTTGCTTGTCCAAGGAACAAAAACAGCCAGGGCACCCACTCTGAGGTCATGCAGGAACGCGCCCTAAAATCCTTTCCCCATCCTTGAAACGCGGCAGTGCACTTCGCCCATTACCACCACCCGGGGAGTTTGAAACGCCTGCCCAAAGAACATGGATTCGAGGCTCTGCTGTTTTGACTTCCATTGTATCGTATCAGGGACACGTCGACGGGCGGCGATCCACCGGCGGTCCCGAGGGCGTGGTATCCGTAAGCGCGAGGGGGAAACGTTTGGGCTTTGTTGGTTCGCGGATTCTTTTTGTTTGTTTGGTGGTGTGTCGTCTTGGGTTGACGAGCCGGGCGTCGCGGTTACGGCGGCTTTGGGATGCACAGGTGTTCATGCACTGGGGACGAGAGGAGGATAGCTTGGGTTGTGCATAACAGAGCTCGGGATTATGTCTACATAACAAAGACCGGGAACTGGCCGGAGTGCTGCGAGAGGTCATGGTGATTAGAGGCGGCTTCGTACACAGCTCTGCATGTCCCAGTGTGTATGTCTACGATCGTCTTAATTACCTGCATCCCGGGATTGTAGCTTGCCGCCTCCTGTAAACCCCTAGGCCACTCTGCAGCAACTTCCTCAGTGCCGACAAGAGTCCTCTCCAACGGCCCTGTCATCTTCTCGGCGTCTTCGGTCTTGTCCCTCGTTCCCACCTCATGATCCTGATCCAATCCTCGCTCCTTATTAGGATCAGAGCAACTCGCTCACATGCCCTCCAAACCAGCGCCAGTACGTTTGTGTTTGCAGCCGTGCAACTCCTGGCTCGTCATGCCCGCGGAGGGATGCCCGTAGTCTTGGTGCACATTCCCCGGCATAGTTCCAAGGATCGTGTCTGAAGCAGCTGTTCGATTCTCTGTCTCTGGGTTCGGGGTCTGAGCGGGCACGTCTTCGTGATGGTTGGGTTGGCAACTGTGTTCCTTTGGACCTGTGCCGAGAGGATGCGTCTCGGCGGTGAAATCAGGCCTGCAGTCGTTGCCGACCTTGATTCCGGGGGCATTCTGGCAGTTGTGGGTACGTTGAAGGTTCTCTGGATCTTATATTTATGTAAGTTACTCCCTTTCGCATGGGTAGCTACAGTGGAGAGACTTTTCTCGGGAACTCCCAAAGACCTGGGGTGATGGGGTTGAGGTTCTTGTTGATAGACATTTTGAACGTGTAGCGCGACTATTCAGTTGTGTTTTCTTGGCTTTCGACGTTGGTATTACGTCCCATATTTATAATTTCTCATGCTGGTCGCATTTAATATAGATTCTTGAGTCATGTTGATAAACGCGATATGATGTTAAACCAGTAACCACACCTAGACGATATCCTATGGATGTTAATGACTAACTCTAACACCCACCGTTTATCTTCATCAATTATATTTAAATCATGAGTGTCTAACAGATATACATGTCGAACATCGAGAGCCTCTCATTGCCAGCCACATGTATGTAGCACTTGGTCACACGGAAGTTCAGAACATGTCATCAACATGGACTCGGCAAGTTGTGGTCGTACTTGGGTGACATTATTTGAGAATGGCGGATGCCGATCAGTCCATTGTGTCATCTAAATACTCATACCACAGTACAGGTCTAAAACAATATCCACGAAAGGCAATAGGAGAGATAGGAAGAAGCAGGTCGATGTTTGCTGGTGTGGTCAGAACCTGCCTACCCTAGAGCGAAGGTGAGATTGGGTTGGCCGGAACACTACACAGCAGAATCGTTGACATCCATTGAAGATTATTTCATTGAGGTCGTAGAGATTAAAAATTATACCATATTTGTTATGTAACTTCTAAGAACCTGCTATAAACACCACCATTGGGTGGAATATTTGCGAGTCCCGTGGAGGAGTGTCACTCGGCAATGAGTAGGACTTAGACGCACTACATATGGACATCACCAAGACATACGGAGTTTGAAGTCTTGCATGTCAAGGTAGACTTTGCACACAAAAACAGCCCGCTCATCCCCAACCCAACTCCCCATTCTCAAGTCGAGTATCATACTAGTCCTCGATAGCCCGATTGATCTCCGGTTGTCTCACTTGCATCTGCAGCCATGCACTCGCTGACGCTGGTGTGAGATCGAGGCTTGGGAAGGGCTTCCGACGATGTCATACGAACAGCGCTGGCCATTATTCTCAGCAACTGAAGATGCGTATCCGTACGGAGTACATGTACTCAAGAATCCATCTTGGCTCTAAGCGCACTTCGGGAGGACGAGAGACTGACGCCTCCCCCACAACTAAGATTATAACAGTGACATTCCCACCGCAGCATGAAAGAGGCTTCAATCAAATTCTCAATTTTCCAACACACGGGAACACGTCATACCGCTCGAGGAAGAAGTAAGTTGGTGTGCACCCCGGGTACGACGGCTTATGTGGCTGATGACAGCGGTTGGCCGCGTCAAAGTGCAAGATGAGGTGCATATCAATTCTCGTGTTTTCGCCGTTGGGTTGCATCGCGAGTTGTACTCGGTTAGCCTTCTTGAATGTGTCGTAGTCCTTTTCTTCGCGACCTCGGGCGAGTCTTTGGGTTCAGCCACGTACTTGTTCAAGACGTGACGGGTGTCTGATTGAATAGTCTACGACTGAAGAGGTGTCACGGGAACGAGACGGAGGCGAGTTCTTTGCAAATGTTCCTCGCGGCGGCTGCGAGAGGTTGATGGGCGGGTTATCTCTGTCAATGTAGCGACAAATCTAGATGGAACGTCATTGGTCTTGGTGGTGAGGCTCGTGGGTAAGTTGTAGGTTCGGACTATAGTAGGTACTAATGTATTGATGATGGTGGCCTTTCTCTCGAGCAGGAGACTTGGCCGCGGCTTCAACGACCCCAACGAACGACTTGTATAATGAGGCCAGCGATGGGGACCATGTTTATGCAATCTTAAGTTCAAAGGTGGCTGCTCTCACATTTCATCAAATAAAAAAGCGCATCTAGTCGCGAACCCACGCAGCGCGGACCTGTGCCTTGCGGCAGAGAGTTCCCTTCGCAGGCTTCTCTGCGGCAGCAACAGGGGAGAGCGCCCGCTCACCGGTTGTGGTGGGTTGTGCATTTCTTTCCAAAGTGGCTTGACATAGGCAAGCTCGAGAAGCATTCTTGGACAAAGATGTGAATACCCTCACTCTTACCTCGAACCCTCACTGTTGTATGTTTTTTGTCCCCTCGCTCTTCTTTAAGGAAGAGAGCAACTGGAATTACGAGAGCAAATACCTATCCTGGGCGACAATGGAAAATGTTACAGGCCTAGAATTCATTCTTCCCACCACTCGCGTCCCTATGGTTAGGAGGGCAAAAGTCGGCAGATGAAAAAAGCCACCGAATTCCAGAACCCGGTCCAGACGGTGCCAAGTTCCATTGCAATTAAAAATAAAACAAAAGAAAGACAAAAAGACAGCACCGCCCCCCGGCAGAAGAAATCTCTAGGGGTCCTCCCCCAGGTTTGCGAGGTGCCGCCGCCAGCCGCCGGATCGTCCTCTAGCCGGGAAAGCTGAGAACGCATTCGAGTCGAGGTTTTATTAGGCCCGGTGACTTTGGACTTTGGCTGGGAGAGGAATTCGTCGGCGAGCTGACACCTCGCAGCGGCTTGTTCGTAACAGATGCAGTGAGATTATCGGGCCGTAGGTGAGCAAGTGAGATACATATATATCCATACCTGTTGGGAGCAGGTAAGACAAAAACCGAAAAATCTTCCCATCTTGAGCACGCAAGACCCAAAGAATCGAGCATCCATTTCTGGCAAGCCGCATTCATGGAGAATCCCAGCTAAAATGGCACGCAGGCGGCGGCGGCGGCGTGGCGGACAGAGCACCGCCTCAGCCATCATCCACTATCGATTTCCCAGCTTCACGGGCCACGACGGAGGCTTGAAATGGGCTTGCCAATAGCTGCGAGAATTGTCTCACCGCGGCATGAAAGGGAGGCATCTCGCTGAGTTGTTCGTTGGCGATTAGTGGCCTCCTTTCGCCGTTGGCAATCCGCTGGCAGTCGAATCCATGCTCGATCCGATGCTGGAGAAAGGACGCGCATCAAAGGCGCCTCCCATCCCTATATCGTACATAATAAACTGGGCATCTCGTCCACACAGTGACAAAAAGTTGTTCCCATGGTCGGCCGTCGAACTGTGCGGTGTCGACGGTGAGTGCGAAACCGCCACCAACAACCTTGCTGGAAGGCCTGGGATCGTCCATTTCCGTGTCGCACCAGCACGGCAGACAAAACAGAAAGAAGCCGTGTTTCCGAGAAATTGCTTCTGGCACATGTTCACCTGATGAATTTCGTCCGAAGAGACGGTTTCATTGTTCGCATTATCCTTATGTAATTAGTACTGACAAATGTCGTTTAATTTGCCGTCCGAGGTTCAATTGCGTCGGATGCTTTCCCCTTGCGGCTGTGGCTTTTCGCTGGGCAGGTCCTCTCCCGTCAGGTGCCTGAAAACGAAATCTAAAATGCCCGGTTGAATCCAAAGCTCGTGGACGGTGGAGTGGTTGAGTGGGAAAAAAGACCGACGCTCTTCTCGCCTGTTTCCCCAGGGCAGCCTAGGTCATGACCGAGGACGCACCTACCACACTCAAGGCTGTATAACGTTGTACCTGCCCGTCTCGGCAAAAGGACCCAAGCCTTCCGCCTTCCCCAGCCGGCGATCAAATGGAAGCAACGTTAACGGCCGAGAGGAAGGAACGGGCGGCCAATTCTTGGGGGAAGGCGAAATGAAATAAAATAAAATTGTCAAGTTTTTTTTTTCGTGTCTCAAATTTTTTCCACAGCCAAATGGTCCAACTGAAAACGAGACCTCGCCATCCAAGACAGTTCAGTTTACCATCCCTGCTGCTGGTCGGCCGTCGGCACAGTGCACCTTACGGGGCTTCGTCTAGCACCCCGATCCAGCCCTGCCCAGCCCTGTCCAGTGCGCGCCGTCTTCCGGACACGGTACGTACTGTCCTCGCAGGGAAAGGCCCCTGTTGCACCGCAGAGGAGCCCCAGCATGGCCTGTCGTCTGTCGACCGCTGTGTGCTGCATATTGCTGTTTGTGTCTGACAGTTGCCAAACAACCAGGGGCTCACCATCTTCATCCTAGGTAATCAACCTCGACATTTAGCCACTTCTCTCTCTCTCCCCTTACGAACCGCCCAACCAAACCACCCACGAGACATTGCGATACGAGCTCACTTTTCCTCGCCGTTCCCGCCCAAGACTCTTGTCTTTCCAGCCTGGCTCGGGCTCCCCCATTCGTCGCGTCAGCACACCATTACGGCTCGCCGCTCTCCTCGTGTCGGCTCGTTTGAAGAAGGCTGTGCAAGCTCGAGTCTTTTCTCGTCTTTGGCGCCACTTGCGCCGAGCTCGCCGACCAACAAAAAGGAAACCCACGGTCCATTGTCTGATCCAAATTCGGCATCAGCATCAGCGTCAGGTCCCTCCGGCCCATCCCAGCTTTTGTGTCAGGCTTCTTCCGGGCCCCTTCAACGACCCCGTTGCGAGACCCCGTGTTGCCGTTCCCGGTTGAAAGCTTCCCTCCCCGCTCGCACTTGTTAGTGCCTCGTTGGAGTCGTTGCTGGGCGGAGCTTGCGCTAAACTTGGGATTTCGCTGCGCCGTTCGGTCCGCATGCGGTCTGGTTCCAACATCTGTGCATCACCAATGCCTGCTAGACCCGCTATTCGCTCATCGAGCAAGTCTTCCCTGTTGCAAGCCAAGCACTGGCCCGTTGCTCGCCAACGACCTCATCAACAAGCAACTCCCGCTTGCTGATCCCTCTAGTTCCTTTCAACCTACGTGCTCCATTCGTTTGGTCGCTCGCTAACCCTTCGGTCCCCTTGCATCGTTTCTTTCTCGCATTCCATCTCGCTCGCCCCTAAGTCTCTTTTTGTTGCGCGACTCAGTGTTTGTCTTGCATACCAACGACTGACTCCCGACACACAACACCCGCAAACCCGCCATTCTTTCTTTTCTGTTCTCGAGGCGGCTTGGCCGCTGCTGAGAGACTCACCGGGACGCTGACGCAGCCCCCTCGTTTGACAGTCAGCAATTTACGAGACATTGCAGTCGACTGCATCGACCTACGACATGTCGCATTACCACAACGACCCCTACGAGAGGGAGCCTCTCGACTCGGCTCATACTCGATACGACTCTCCTCCGAACTACCCCTCTAACCCTCCTCAAAGCTACTCTCCTTCGCAAACTCCCTATTCCGATATCCCTCCAACAGCCCCGCCGCAACGGTCGCATCATCCCAGTTCCCATCCGGACTCGGCCTGGAATCGAATGCAGGGCCAAGGTCAGGACAACTACAGTCATCGCACCTCGACACACTCTGGTTCGACTGGCCATGAAGACAGCACGCGACGTGCTCCCCCAACTCCGCCTCAAGGCGACGGATACAATAATCAGAGCGGACGAGGAGGGGGCGGCGGCGGCGCTTATTTAGGGTATACTCCTCTCCCCCCAAACGCCATCACGCCGGGCATAGATAACTTCAGCGAATCTGCGTCTGGTGGTATGGCTGGTATTGCTTACGGTGTCGCTGACCGTAACCCCCGGAATAGTGGCATGGATGCGATTCACAGCACCGGACAGGTGCCTCCACCGCCGTCCCGATCCCAACCTCCTCCGCAATCCACCAATGCTTACTCCCCGCAGTCGAGCGGACATGGATATGACGAACCCTACGGAGTCGGAGGAGAGTCGCACTCGAGCCTGGCTGCCCTCGGTGCCGCCGCCGTCCCTCCGGGCTCCCGATCGCCTTCTCACCGTGGAAACGATGGCTATACCAACGACCCCTACCAAGGACTCACTTCCCGCAACGATGCGACCCACCTCGGAGTCTTCAATCCTAATGAAATTGCGGACGACGGGGACGATGGCCTTGAGTACCACAGAGGCCAGCGAAGCTCAATGCTCAGTCTATCTCACTCTGACCGATCACGACGGGCAGCACCCGCCGCAGCAGCTGGCGCAGCTGGAGGAGCAGCTGCTGGCGGCCTACTCTCACGAGGTACTATATACCAGTAACCAGACTCAGGATTATTGCTAACCAGCTTGCAGGCGGATCAGGAAACTCTGCAAACGACATGGACACAGCGCGCGAGAAGCCGTCCGAGTGGCTCCAGAAGAATCAGAGCAGCAGCAAGAAGTGGAAGTGGGTCATCATCATTGTTGTTTTGTTCGTCATTGTTGGAGGAATCGTCGGAGGTGTTGTCGGAAGCTTGATGAGTAACAAGAAGAAGAATGACAGCTCTGGCAGTTCATCATCAGAGTCTGCTGATGAGGACGAGCAGAAGAACGGCGATCTCAGCATCAACAGCGAGGAGATCAAGAAGCTCATGAACAACGCGAACCTGCACAAGGTTTTCCCCGGCATGGACTACACCCCTCTCAACACCCAATACCCCGACTGCCTTCACAACCCACCATCCCAGAACAACGTCACTCGCGACGTAGCAGTTCTCAGTCAGCTCACCAACAAGATTCGACTGTACGGTACCGACTGCAACCAGACTCAGATGCTGCTCCACGCCATCGACCGACTGGAGCTGAAGGACACCAAAGTTTGGCTTGGCGTGTGGCAGGACGGCAACGAAACCACCAATGCTCGACAGCTAGAGCAGATGTGGGATATTTTGGACAAGTACGGCCAGGATCCTTTTGAGGGTATCATTGTCGCCAACGAGATTCTCTTCCGCGAGGAAATGACGGAAACCGAGCTCGGCTCTCTTCTCGACGATGTTCGAACCAACTTGACCGACAAGAAGATCGACCTTCCCGTGGCAACCTCGGACTTGGGTGACGACTGGACTTCAGCGCTGGCAGCGGATAGCGACTACATCATGGCCAATATCCACCCCTTCTTCGCAGGCGTGACCGCGGAGAAGGCTGCTGGCTGGACGTATTCCTTCTGGGAGAACCAAAACAAGCAATTCTGGAAGTCGGACAAGGAAAAGAACATCATCTCGGAGACGGGTTGGCCAACCTCTGGTGGAACGGACTGCGGCGCTGCGACAACTTGCACCGAGGGTTCTGTTGCCGGCATCGACGAGCTGAACACGTTCATGGAGGACTGGGTTTGCCAAGCGCTGAAGAACGGAACCAACTACTTCTGGTTCGAGGCTTTCGACGAGCCCTGGAAAGTCAAGTACAACACCAAGGGCAAGGCATGGGAGGATCAGTGGGGTCTCCTAACGGTGAACCGAGAGCTCAAGGACGGAGTCAAGATTCCCGACTGCGATGGTCAGACGGTCGACTAAGTCGGTTTGCCCTGGTTTACAGTTTATGGTTGGAGCGCGGTTGTGAGCGATGGGGCGTGCATTTTCGAGAGATACCATGCGCGTGGTTGCTCATTAATGCCTGTTTGACATGTTTTGTTTGTGTTTTTGGCATGGCCCTCGGTCAGGGGTCGACATCTAAGAGGCAGAGGCTCTTTACGGTTTGGGCCTCCTTCTACGGAAGAGTCGACAGGAAGCCGGTTCCACGTTGGATAGATCCAAGGTGTATTCGGATTCCCGTTGGTTGGTGGTTGCGGACCTTGGGAGTTTGGGAGCTTTACGGTAATGGACACGATCCCGGTACGATTTTGTAATCTTGTTTGGAGGTGACGAGACAAGGGCATATTTTTCGAGGACATTGGCATTCCCCAGAAAGGGGAGGGAGGTTTGCTAAAATTCCTTCCACGTATGGTAGATATATAGTGCTGCTGGAGGCTTGCTGGCAAGAAATAGGAATGTGATATTGACGGTGGCATGTGGACCGTCTTTGATGCAACTTGGGCTATGAAGTGACTGGAATCCCTCGATATTCTCCCATCCGAGAGTTGGTTCTCCCTTGTATCAACCATGACATGACGAATTCCTCAACTCCATGACCTTTCCTTGACTCCTTGACCCTCGGGTGCTCCCACGCCAAACATGGCCTCACCCATCCCATCCCATCTGAATTCTTAGATATCCGCCTGGCCCATCATGGCGAGTGCCTGCTCCTCGGCCATGCCCTCGCTCTGGTCGGGCGTCTGCGGCGACCCCATCATCATGACCGGGTGCATGTAATTCCACATGACGGCCAGCATCCCTCTCATGTCGCCGACCTCCTTCTCCAGCACGTGGACCTGGTGCGCCAGCTGGGACCGGTCGGCGCGACAAGCGGCGAGTTCCTTGAACAGCGTGGTGTTGTCGTGCTCGTCGACGCCGTGGTGGTGGTGGTTGTCGAGGAGGGGCTGTGGGGGAGACGGGTAGGTGAGCCGTTCCGGGTCGGGTTTGAGGCCGGCTGGGGAGGGGTTGGTTAGGTGGAGGGTGGAGGGCGAGAGGGTCAGGGTTGAGGAGGCCGTGGGGTCGGCGTCCATGAGGGCGAGACGGGCTCGGGGGAGAGGAGGAGGAAGTCCGGCGGCGGCGGTGGAGGACGGGCTGGGGAGGCGTTGCTGGGCGATTTCGCGCTGGAGGTGGCGTTCGATCATGGCGTCGATGTTGGTGCCGCACATTTGTTTGCCGTGCTGGCGTCTAAGTGAGTTATGAGCAATGAACTTCCATCATGAGTGGAAGGGGGGGGGTGAGTGGACTTACCGTTTCTCCATGAGGTTCCCGAGGGCCTCGCGGAGGATCAGCATGCGCACCTGGACCGTCGAGCTGCGGTACTCTTGCTTGCGGGTTGCGCGGTCGCAGGCCTGCCAGAGGGCTTGGTATTCTGCGTCGCGGGCGCGGACGCTGGCGATGTTGAAGGGGTTGTGGCGACGAGGCATTGTGGTGTTGCTGGTCGTCCCGAGGATGTGGTTAATGGGAGGGGGATGAAGTAGGATGGCGGGATGAATAGAGAGAAGAAGGGGGTAGTAGAAGCTCGGAAGGAGAGGTTGGTTGTAGATGAGATGAGAGTGAGTGAGCAAGCTTGGAGATGAAGGATGTTAGCAGGGTGTCGAAGTGAGGGTGTTGGGGATGTTGGATGTGGAAGGGGAAGCTTGGGGACGGAGAGCTGTGATGAGAGTGTTGGTCAGGAAGAAGAGAAGTGTGCAGCCTACCTGTGAGTCTTATATACAGACTGCAAAGAGAAGTCTTGATATAACTGCCCCAAATTGGCAAAGAAAAGAAAACTCAAGATCAGGGAAAATGCAGAAGAAAGATTTGAAGCCTCCCGAGGCACATATAAAAGGCTCAAAACCCGCCTGAAAAGGCCTGTGCAAGTATAGCATACAGCAGGAGCAGCTTCGCATACAAGTACATGAGCGGCGGAGTGCTTGGTTTGCAGGCCCCGGCCGAGCTGTGATTCATTCGCGCCGTCGAGGGCGGCCGTTGTCTAAGTGTCGGTAGGAGCCTGGACGCGGGTATGGCAAGATGGGATGGGGGATGGGATGAAACCCGTTTTTCGATAGTAGAGGGAGGGGATGATTTGGGAGGACGTGGTTTGGACGGTTTGGTTCATGGAATCAATTTAGGTCTTCGAGATTGGTTGCATGTAGCTTTTCTGCCAACTCGTCCTCCTCCTTGTTCGGGGTGGGAGTCTTTGCTGGTGCCCCTATCTTGGCAGTCTCGGCGGTAGATGGGGATTCCTCGACCGGCCGCCAATACATCCAAGTCCCGTACAAGGCGGAGCCATGCGTCTCCTGAGGGAAAGCGTTCCGTCTGTACGTATCGTCCACTTCCCGCAGCCGATCCAACTCCTTCGGGTCGATAACCCTACCACTGGCAAGACCGTTAGCTAGTATCACAGACGGATAGAGAACCAGGCTCGAGACTCACTCTTCCCACACGCTATACCCGGTCCCAACAAGTATCGCCGGCAGACTCTTCTCCAAGGCCTGAGCGTAAACCTCGCGGTAGAGATGAATGCCGAAGAGAAACGTCTGTTCATCAACCATGTCCATCGCCGCGGGCGTCTCAACGACTTCATGTCCCAGCCCAACAAGAAACTCCTTATCCATGGCCGTAAAAGCCGGATCCTGAAAGACCGTCCTAATCTTCCCGCCCCTCATCTTCTCCAGGTCCTTCACCATGATCATAAACGCAATCAACTGCACGAAACTCGACCTCTTGGCATCCCACGCCCCGTCGCGGGGATCAAAAGTACCGTTTCCGAGGTTAATCGCCGTGGTGATGTCGCCCAGACCGAGGGCGTGCTCGGCCAGAAGCGCGCGCATCCGGCGGCACGTGGTACCCGCTTCGAACGGTGGCCGGAGGCGGCGGTAGTCGGCGAGGAGCTCCGAGGCCGGGAGCAGGTCGGCGTCGGAGTCCGGGCGGGGGACCACGGGGAGGTGTTTGGGTTTGGCGGGCTTGTTGCGCCGGCGGGAGGATTTTGCGGTCACGCGGGTCCAGCCGTCGTCTTGGGGTTGCTGTGAGGCTTCGGGGGTGGGTTCCGCGGGGGGGTTGGGGGTTTGGTTGGAGGTGGTCATGGTGGATGAGTTGAGGAGTGAAGGTGAGAGGGAGGGATGAGATATGTTGTCCTTTTGGTCCGGGCCAAAAGGAGGACCTAATGTTTCTTGAACGCTTTCTCTCGCGGGTATGCTAGAGGAAGGGATGAAGTTGGTTCATGGAGGTTTGGTGTTTGCTGGGGCACAAATAGATAGGCATGGCTACGTAACTCGAGTGAGAGATTCTCGTGAACATTTCAGAATTCGGGCCCCACAATTCTCGGTGAAAGCCTCTCACTGGCCCAGGTGTTGTATCCCGTTCGGCAGGTGCCGGTAGGCGAGACACCCATTCTTCCTGCCTCCAAAATAGAATGGGAGTGTTCGGTCAGCAACGACCCATCGGGTTCCTTCCTCTAAGTTATCCGTAGACTGACACGCCACCATTATGCCCTCAGGCATCACACACTTTCTTCATTTCTCACCCACAAATCTGACCAATTCTGCTCCGTAGCACCATCATGATACTTCTATTACCTACCTGTGCACCCCAAGCAAGGAAAACTTTCTGCTTCATCATGATCAATCACCAACATCGCTCACGGAAGCACCGCATGGTGTAACTCGCATTCTTGGAAAGTCTTCCGCGATCCACTCTTCCTCGGTGTGTTGGCGCTGACCACCCAAAAAGAACAGCCAAAAGAAAAGAAAAGAACAAGCCAGTGGAAGAGGCGCCTGTTCGGCAGTGGCACCGAAAGTCGTTCCACTTGGCTCCGACCACGCGTGTCACCGTCTGCGCGAAATGCCTCTGAGATTTCCTGAGATTTCTTCTATCTTCATCGGTTGGTTTGCCGTCTAGGCGCCCGGCCGTTGCGGCACATGATGGACGGGTGCCGTGTCTCATCTGATTTCGGGCAAAGTCAGTCGATTTCATCTTCTCTCCCCGACCATGGTTCCGGCTGTTCCTGGCGCACGTTTGCGAAATCTGACGTCGACGCAAGGATGCCAACCTCTTGGGCTTTTGGATGCCGTGCGTGTTCACCCTCGTCGACGACCTGGTCCCCGCTGAAGAATCTTGATGAGGCTTGATTGGCCTCGCCCCTCCCCCACACGCGCTCCAACTCACTCCGACGCAACCCTCTTGGGCATGGTGCCGGCGCTTAACCAGGCCCTGCTTCCATCCAACCAGAAGAAAGAACACGCTCACGACACCGCCAGACGCTTCCTGCGTCACCCGCCAGAACGCGCCCATTGGCTCGTCCCTCCCCATATCGACAGGGGCCGTCGCTCCCGCAGCGTCCCGTCTGCAACTCAGCGGCCTCTGACTGGGCCGCGATGCACCAGCCCTGGAATCACACCGGGGCTACACTCCAATCCAAGTGCTCGCATGCACGCCCGGCGGCTGGAAAGACCGGTATGGCCCCCAAGGGCCTTAAGACTTGCCCACCTCCCATGCGGCCAGCTCCCTCGCCTCGATTCTCCTCTCTTGCGATTTGCAATCAGCTCCGAGCTCTCGTCTTTCCAATACCTGCCTTGCCTTGTTCAACTTCAAGAGCCAAGCGTTGCGGCATCGACAAGAACCAACTCGCCCAGCCCCGCTCACCGCGGATTCACCACCCCTGCCCTCGACCAACTCAGCCTTCACGAGGGAATTCCAAAGACTTTGTCTCTGGCAGACATTGGCCTGGATCGAAACTGTCTCGGCAATCCACATGCACAAGATGCGATCATCAGCCCTCCTCACCATTGTCCTCGCGACTGTCGCCTACGCGCACACGGTCATTACCTACCCAGGATGGCGAGGAAATAACCTCATTACCAATGACACTTTCCCATACGGAATGCAATGGATGTATCCATGTACGTGCATCTGAGGGCTTTCTCTTGTGTTGCATCTTGCTGACCCTCAAAATCTAGGTGGAGGAACGACATTGACCAAGAACCGAACTTACTGGCCAACGACCGGAGGTGCTCTCGCCTTTCAGCCCGGCTGGTTCAAGGGACACTCGACAGCTTTCATGAACATCAACATTGGCTTCGGAAGTGACGGCCCCGATGGCGGTCCCGCCAACATGTCCAACATCATGGTCAAGACGTTCCAGATCCTCGGTCCATCGAACAACCCCTTCCCGGGAACCATCTGCCTTCCTCAAGTGCCTCTGCCCGCGAACACGACCGTCAAGGCCGGCGACAAGGCGACGATTCAGATTGTCGAGTTAGCCCAGCACGGCGCCTCTCTATTCTCGGTATGTGATGAAGGACTCGTTCTGTCGAGATGAATTGCTAACGCAACGCAGTGCGTCGACATTATCTTCGCCGACCCTGGAAGTGATAAACTCGCCGAGGTCAACGAGACCAACTGCTACAATTCGACCGACATTGGCTTCGCTGAGCTCTATACCATCACCACCAAGCGATCAGGTACCAACGAATACGTCGACAGCTCCGCCGGTTCTCTTCGTCTAGCCGGGTGGCTGCCCGTCTTCTTCACCGGTCTCTGCGCCTTCCTCTTGGCATAAACGAATGCAGCGGGAATCCATGGGAGGAACCAAGGGTTTACGACGAAAAATGTATATTTGACACGACACGGCGTTTTTGGCGGGAACTCGGAGTCCTGGGTCAGGACCATTCATCATTTTACTTTCTTTCATTTATTTCCCAACGTTCAAGCGACTTAGAGGACATGTCATTCATTGAATCTCGGTGTTGGGAGGCCTTTTTTCTTTTTTCTATAATTTCCTTGTCCCATTCACATACTCCGGTATGGCTGGTCCTGGGGGCCGATATTACGCACTGGCTCGCGCGAGAAAGTCGTGCCAATGCCTTGTTCACTTGGGCACCAAATACAATGAATAAACAGTTGAAAATTTGAGTTGTCTTGGGCTTTGCTTTTTCCAGGAGGATGCGTGCGTTCTTTCTGGAACATTGTGCATGCATCTCACCGAGTTGAAGGAATCTTTGCCCCGCAGCCACGTCAGAAGTTCGCGCGGGAGAAAGGAGAAAAGGAGGAAAATCTCGTGAAACGTTCTTTGCTTGCTAATATTCATCTATCCATCTACGTACGAAATGTCTCTTCGCCCGCCCATCAATGAAATGCCCGTTGGAAGTTCTCCGTCTTCGGAAGCCGTCCGATCCGATTCGATTTTCCCCCACCGGCAAATCGGCGCTGTTGTTTCTAAGAAAAGCAAATGGACAAGGAGCAAGTAAAGCCGTATTGCCGGTCCGAGTGGGGAACGGAACACGGCAGTCAAGGTGTTTGAGCTGAGGGTGATGGGATGTGATGACACGTACCGTTCGTGGGGGGAGGGTGATGTAAGCGCCATGATGGGGATTCATCACACTTAATCACTTGTCGCACGAAGGTGAGATGTGGCTACATGTCAGAGGAGGGGCGGTTTCACCGGGGAGCGAGCTTGGAACACTCCGCCGCGACGGACTTCACGCGAGCCTCGGAGGAGCGACCGCTCGCAGCTTGGATCCAGCCGGCGATGCCCAAGTTTGCGGCCTCGGCGGTGGAAGCCGAGAGCAGCGTGCCGAGGGCGACGAGGGCGCGGTAGAGCACCTCCGAATCGGTCTGGTCCCTGTTGAGGACGGAGCCGAGGACGAGGTACAAGCGACGACGGAGCTCGACGGACAGGAGACGCTCGCGATGGGCCAGGACGGCCAGGTTGATGCCGACGGTGGCGAAGGCGACTTGGACGTTGCGGTTGAAGGGGCCGATGGCATCGCCGCCCACGAGTCCCGCGACGCGCTCGAGGAAGCCAATGGCCTTTTCTGCCTGAGCTGAGATGACGCTGCGGCCGTTAGCCGAGGAAAACAGGTTGGCGATGGTGCGAAGGCCCATCATGGCGGCGTTCTCGTTGGGAGCGGATCCGTCGCTGGGGAGGGACGCAGTAACGGCGAGGTCGAGGAGGGAGCCGTGAGTGGCATCGGTAAAGTCGGCTGCCAGGGGGAACTTTGCCACGCAACGAAGGAGGTCGAGACCGGGTAGACGATCGCCATAGGGCCATGCAGTGACGAGACGGACGGCGAGCTCCAGGGATCGAGGAGGGAGAGCCTTTGAGGATTCGAGAGCCTCACGAAGAGCCCCGAGAGCGGATTCCTGGTCAGGGTTGAAAGCGATGTCTTTGCGGCCAGAGGAGATGATGGTCTTATTGACAGCGAGAATCTTATTGAACATGGCTGTAGAAATCGTTAGCGACGAGAGCAGAGCATTGTCGTAGGCGAGGACTTGCCTTGATACTTGGCCGCCGTAATGTTGAGGTACTCCTTTTGAGGGAGGACCTTGGGTGCTCGAGGCTCACTCGTCTCACCCGGTCGGTATCTCGACTCAGTTCCGTACGGATCGGGACCCCCTGACTGTGTAGGCTGGCCAAGAGTGGCGCCTTTGGTGTTTTCTGTGATGAAGTTGGCGACATTGTCGAGATAAGTTAGGGGGAGCTCATTGTCGGCGAGGAATTTGGTGGCACGCTCGTATGGGTTCTCTGACAGGTTGTAGGGAAGCTTCAGGGGAGGCTTGCCGTCCTCGATGTCGACGTCAAAGACGAAATCGTAAGATTCGCCGAGGAAATCAACCTTCTTACCCGTGCTTCCAACAGCATCTACAACGGTTCCAACGTTTATCCATTGCTGCTGGCTCACTGACCATGTATGAGCCGTGACGGAACCGTTTTCCTCCTTGATCATCTGCACTTGGCCCTCCTTGGTGCCAGACTTGGTGGTAAGAAACTCGGGGCCAGGGAGCTTCTCTTTGTTGATTTCGCCGACCTGCTGCTGAGGAATCGCCGAACCCTTGACGGCATCCTCGAATTCCTTGAGCGTCTCCTTGTCCGCTACGGCGTCTGGACGACGGGTGAAGACTCGGGCGACGCTATCGCTGGCCCCCGAGACGATATCACCAGTCTCGGGGTTCACAGCAACTGTCCATACAGAGATGGCGGGGTGGGTGATGGTTTGGATACACTGATCTCCTTTCCATATCCTCACAGTTCGATCCTCGCCAGCACTGACAAGTTCTCCCGTGGGAAGGCTTGTCAGACAATAGACGAAGCTCTCGTGTCCGTGCAGTTCGCCGACTTGTTGTCCATTAAGCTTCCAAAGACGAAGGGTGCCGTCATTGCTGGCGCTTGCGATATCGGCGCCACTAGGGTGGCCTTTGGGAACCCGACATAACGCGCGGACGACTTCTGGTGTGTAAATGGTTGAGCTTGGAGCGACCTCTCCGGCGGTGGATTGTCTTAGGTCGAATATACGGATGCTCTTGTCGGCGCAGCCTGTCACTACCGTATGCTCGTCAAAGGCAACAACGTTCCAAACAGCCATGCCTTCGTGGCCGCTTAGCACCAGCTCCGTTTCCCATTTGGCGGGATTCCAGACACGAGCTTGGCCATCCCAGCCGCCAGACACAATATATGATGAATCGGAGGCAACATCAATAGTACACACGTTGTGTGCGTGGCCGATGAGCAGGCGCTCGGCGTTGTCGGTTGCGGCGGCTGTCGGAGCCTTTACTTCGATGATGGTGTCTTTACCGCCAGAGACGACAAGACCATCTGGGCGGTCCTTTGTGGGGGGGAAGAAGGCGATGGAGTTGATGTATTCGGAGCCTCGGCTGAGGAGGGTTCCTTCGAATTCAGGGGAAGAAGGCTTGGCCTTTCGCCATACGCGGACGGTGCAGTCTCGAGAGGCGGAGAGGACGACGTCGGGGGAGGGGAAGGAGACGGCTCGGACCTGTACGTATTAGGTAAGTCTTTCGGGATGGTCGGGCGCTCGATGTTTGTCAAGATAACTTACATCGGCTTCATGGCCAACCAATTGCGCCGACAGCTTGAAATCGGCGGCCATGATGGTGTCTGTCGGATGGTGGTGTGTTGTATGAGAGCGGGGAGGAGTTGTATGGGAGGAGGTCGAGAGGCGCCACGGCAACTGGGATTAGAAACAGACCCGGAGTAGATGGGAGTGTCAAAATCCGGGGCAATGGAAAGACAGGAAGAAATCAATGAAACGAAAAGGAGGACGTGGGTTGACTGCCTGCCTCTGATGGATTACTTAGCAATGAGGTTCAAGCGTGGAAGCTGAAAGAGTTACGTAGAGCTGATGAGCCGCCCCTCCAGCACGTCACCAGCCACCTCCAGATCAAGGTGACGCCACAGGTGGCTGGGCAACTGGGGTCCCACCTACCCCGCTTCGTGGCGGTGCGTCCATGCGCTGAGTGGTGACTTGTGACGGGCACTTTCCCTGTCGTGATCCACTGATTTTAACCCCGCCAACCTGAGAAGCAGCAAAAAGCCAGCAGCAAAGCCAGCAAAAGCCAGCAGCACGTCGCTTGCGGCAAGCGCAGACCGCAACCAGGTGCCTGCCTTTTTACTTTGGGCCTCGACAGGAACCTCCCAGACCAGATCAGACCAAAACCGGTGACAAATTTAGTCCCCTCATCACCGACTCTCATTTCTCCCCCCCTCACTCCTCAGTCCTTTCTATCCCCTGCCATATCACCTCCTTCTCCTTCTTCTTCTTTTTCTTCTCTCGACTGCTCGTGGGGGGATTCTTTTGCTCTTGTTGCTCCAGGCAAAACGCCTCCTTTTGCAGACGGTGCCCGCCAAGATCTTCTCTTCTTCTCCTCCGCATCTGGCATTCCCTGCACCCTCTTCCCTCTCTTCTCCACTCGCCTCCGTTGCGACGACACGCGACAAACGCCTCACGAGTCACGACGAGAGCCCGCTCTCGACCTCAACGAACTTTACGACCGTTACGACCTCTTCGCTCCTTTTGCCTCGTCGCGCCTCTTCGCGTTGCCTGGCCAAGCCCACTGCGCTCCCCGTCTCGGCTCATCGTGCCCGTCCTTGACCTCGACACCGCCTCAAGATATATCCTACCAAGACCTTCACCGATTCGCAACGAGCCATTACTTGACCGCCTAAGTCGCAATGGCCTCGGAACCCCGCCAATATGTCCCTCTGACCTGCCACGGTCATTCTCGACCCGTTCCTCACATTTCCTTCTCTTCCCTAGAGAAGGACGATGTCTATTACATGATCTCGGCTTGCAAAGGTTCGCCGTATGTCACTTTGTCGCATGCCGCGTGCTGACCGAGTCTCAGATGGTAATCCCATGCTTCGCGACGGAATCACTGGTGATTGGTACGTGGCCCAATCTCTTCAAAGTCCTACGTCCTCTGACCAAGCCACAGGATCGGTACCTTTATTGGCCACAAGGGTGCTGTCTGGCAGGCCAGACTGAGTCCAGATGCTTCCAACGCCGCCACTGCCGCGGCAGACTTTACTGCGTGAGTTGTTGTCTATAGTGCGACGCGCGCATCCACTGACGGCCTGAAGTAAAATTTGGGATACTCACACGGGCGAACTGTTGTACACCCTTCAACATGACCATATCGTTCGCGCTGTCGCATACCCTCCCGACAACTCAGACCTCGTCGCCACGGGTGGCATGGAAAAGAAGCTTCGCGTTTTCGACTTGACCGAACTGGCGGCTTCCGCCCAACCTGGAGTTCCTGCCACCATCCCTGCTTCTGCTGGCTTCGAGATCGGCGAGGGCGTGCACACGGGCTCCATCAAGTTTATCTGCTGGACCCAAGACCCCAACATTGTGGTCACCGCCTCTGACAAGACGATCCGATGGCTCGACTTGCCAAGCCGCGCCTGCATCCGCCACGAAGTCCTCGACGGTGACATCAAGTCATGTGAAATGGTGTCGCTGGCTCCCGAGTACACGTCTCCGAGCGACATTGGAGGAGGCAAGCCTGTCCTTGCCGTGGCTGCTGGCAAGGTTGTCTACTTTTGGGGCGGCCCTCGAGCCATGGATGAGCTGAAACGAATTTCTCTACCCTACACGATCGCCAGCGTCGCGCTCGACGTGAAGGGACGCAAGCTTGTTGTCGGAGAGGAGCCTGGCACTTGGGCCAAGGTGATTAGGTTCGACGACGAGAGGGAAATTGACACGCACAAGGGCCACCACGGTCCCATCTGGTCCATAGCCTTTTCTCCCGACGGCAAGCTCTACGCGACGGGCTCCGAAGACGGCACCATCAAGCTGTGGAAGAACTGCGACGGCTACTACGGGCTGTGGCGCGGAGGCACGGAACGTTCAACGGAATAGAAGGACGCGGAACGCAGCGTCTCGACGACATCAGACGGGCGTGACTTGAGCAATCCGACAGACCCTTTCACTCCCCACAGCAGCCGAGGCTCAGATCTGAGCGTGGACATGGGCTTTCATTCGGCCGAGAGCTCCTCTGCTGGGCGCACGAGCCAGTGTGAAAGCGAGGAGTGGCAGAGCGCGGCCAGTTGGAGAAAGGCCTAAGCAACCACACTCGCGATTCGGGGAAGATGGTGGGATGATGAGATGAGAAAGGAGTAAAGGTGACGGGCTTTGAAATGAAACCAACCACTCAATATCTTAGGAGATGCAAGTCACAATACGAGGAACACTCATGTGCAGTTAGATGGTCAAGGAGCCACGCAATGGATGGGACGCAACAGGAGTTTAGAGGCCGTCTCTTCCAGATGCCGTCTTTGCAAAAAGTACTAGAACAATGTCAATTCACTGCACCAGACACGGTTTATCTTGTGTTGTTAAAGCTTGTGTGCCATTCATGAGTAAGAAATGTCGGGTGTCGATACCCGACTATGGTATATATATAATACGAGCCAGGTGATCCTAACAAAAAGTAGGTCCTCCTAGCAGGTAAGTAAAAAGAAACAATGCTTTTCATCCCCCGTTGCAAGTAGTACCAGGTGTCACCGCAGTGTCTAACTGCTCACTTCATCTCAGTTACCCGACCAGTCTCAACCACCACGGTTTGTTCCTAGTACAAACGCCATCAAAGTCCATCAACCTTTCCATCTCAACAGAGTGTTTCAGCTTGTTTGGATTAGCGCATGAGCAGAGTGCTGGAGTTACTCGCTCGCCGGCTTGGCTCCGCGGCTGGGGCCACGGCGACGTCCAGCGGGCTTGGACTTGTCCTGGGCCGGAGCGTCGTCGGACTTGTCCTTGTCGGCGGAGGTCGTCTGGGCGGTCGAGTCCGCGGCGGCGGTTTCCTTGTTCTTCTTGAGAATGCGTCGGGAGCGTCGAGGGGTGATGGTCTTGTTGGACGAGGACTCCTTATCGTCGCGGATGACGGTCTTGCTGGAGGAGCCGTTGTCAACATGGCTGTCGGTCATGGGGTCTCCGAGAGCGAGGTCCTCGCCAGTCGGGACCTTTCCAAAGGCCGATTCGATGGCTTCCTGGGAGGTAATCATGCGGTCGTCTGGGACTGCCTGGCGGCTACCAATCTCCACGTTGTGAGCCCGGATCTCAGCCTCGCGCTCGTTGACTTCCTCGTTGTGGGCGCGGATCGCAGCCTCGGCGATGTCCTGGATGGCCTGTCTGGCGCGGGCCAGGGCGGGGACGACGGAGCGAGGGGGGGCAGGGTGAGGGAAATCGGGAATCTCGGGCTGGGATGAGGATTCCTCGACGGTCTTGGGGATCATGTGCAGCCAGCGAAGGACGATGAAGCGTTGGTTCAGGTCCTGGTCGACGGGGAAGGGCTTATGTTTTCCCAGGCGGCGGAGCTCTGCCTGGAAGATGTACATGTTGCCTCGGGTGAGGGGCTTGGGGGAATCCGAGGAGTCCGAGGGGGAGTTCCCGGTGGTGGAGGGTTGGTCAGACATGGTGTTTGGTTGGGATTGAGTGGAAGTGAGTGTGTTGTGAGAGTTGTGGTTGTGGTTTTGGTGGTGAGGAAGATCCTGGGAAGAAGGGAACGCGTGGGCGAGTTGCAGAAGTACTTGGAGCTGCGAGGAACCAGACGATGTTCTCGAGATGCTCTCGATGTGTCTTGCCGCGCAGGAAGTATTATTCCCTTGAAGTTGAGAATAAGTGCGGGATGTGAGAACTCGAGGAAGTGTTTTGGTGTTCCGAGTCGAACAAAGCAGATATGGGCTGGGAACTTGAAGCTAGCATTTTGAACTGATTGGGATAATAGGATATGATTTGAGGAATGGAATTCAAGCTGTGGTTTGCAGGTTTTTTACTAGAGATGAATATGAGTGGTTTGTCGTGGTGCTTGATAGGCACGAGGTTGATAGTCTAAGCTTGCTGTATACAAACGGTTTTGGCAGGGGGGATACCCTAGACATGACATGATTTCTTATTCTTTTCTCAACGCAGTCGAGGAATAGAAGAGTAGCTGCTAGAAATTGTTCTGTCTAGGTCGTTTGAATCATCACTATGAGTGAGAGACCTTGACGTTGGGAGGTTATCACGTGTGGACAGTCTGTTCGCATAGATTTGGATTGGTAGTCAAACGGCTCAGACGATGCATCTCGATGAATTGAGATGGGAGATGTCGGAATGCGTGATTGTGGATCCCCATCTGCCATCTGCCAAACTGCCATCTCATCTCATCTCGTCAATTAGCCAATTGGCCAATTAGGGATTTTATTCTTGCGCGTAATTCCGTAGCTACTGCACCTTTATGGTGAATGCTTCATTTGCTGTCATCTCCTTCTCTCCTCCTATCTCGCCCTCTATCCTCTTCTTCTCCCTTCGGCCCTTCGGTCCAACCAACAGCACCGAACCCCCTCCCCCTCCCTTGCCCGCCGTTTTCTGTCAATCAATGTGGAAACCCACCTCCCTCCCTGACTCGCTCAATCAATTAGCCCGCCTCGTGGAGGAACAACCGAAGCCGAAGGGAGGGGGCGTGTGTGATGGATGTAAGCGGCCCAACGCAGAAAACGGGCGCCGGGTGAAAGCCTGACAACCTGAGAAAACTAACCAAGAACCAATTAAAACCCAATGACAACTGAACAAGAGAGGTCGAGTGGGTGGGTGAGACAAACAAAAAGGAAAAAGAGGGTTGGTTCGTAATGTAAAAAATCCCAAAAGAGGAAATCTTCTGGACGATCCCCGATGCGAACTCTGGAAACTGGACGACCACGTGCCAATACATACGGATACTGCTGTGGGAGTGAGGCACGGTTGCCGAAGGGGAGATATCCGAGAAGGGACGGGATTTGGGAATCCGATTGCTCGATGAGGAATGTCGATAGGATGGACCCGAGGTTGGTGTGTCCTAATGGGGGAGGAAAAGAGGGCAAACGGGATGGGATAAACATGAAACAACCTCATTCAAGCAAGTAGGACTAAAAATGTCTCTTTTTCTTTTCTTTTTTGTTCCCCGTTTGCAGGTCCTCCTCCGTTGGTTACGAAATAGAAACAAGACGTGCCGTCCCGGGAAACAATACACCACCGACCGACCGACCGGTCTAACAAGAAGAAAAGCCTGCAATAATAATTAACAAAAAAGCAAAAAAATAAATCAAAACAAAAAAGACAAACAAACAAGCCCCTCCCCGGAGCCGACTTTCCTCTTCCTCTTCTTCCCTCCCTGGCACCGCGGCCCGCCTCCGGAATCCCCGACCCTTTTGTGAGATGTCGCTTGTGACCATGAGCCGTCATATTTTTTTTTTTGTTCCCTCTCTCCACTTGCCTTTTCTCTCTTCACCACAGCGTTCATCAGGACGGAGCATATTCGCTTAGAAGCGCACGACACGTCTCGTACATGACGACCACGGCAAGTGGGTTTGGAATTGCGTGGCAGACACTCTGGAGACAAGCCGAGTTTGATGGTGGCATGCATAGAGAAGGATTTGATTTGCATTGCTTTGATTACTTCTTCCCTTTTCAATTCAATTCACTTGCTTCCATTCATGCCCGCTTCAACCACAATCTGGCCTCTCCCAAAATGCATGATCTGTTTTTTTTCCCAGTCAGTGGAGTCCCCATGTCCCATCTCCACGAGGACCCCCCTTCATCCTTCGTGTGCAAGATCACGCGCATGCGGGCGTCACGATGAGGCAGAGGGACTTCGATTACGTCGTAAAAAAAGGAACAAAAAAAAATGGACTTCCCCTTCCCCTTCCCATCAGACAGAACAAGCCGAGAGGGCGGACGACATGCCCAGCCCTGCGTGCAGGGACGAGGGCTGTAATTTCGGAGGTAGGAGGGGATGGGCACGACAGGAGGAGCAGCCCAGAATGTTTGCCTCGTTCGATGGATATCTACCAACGCGCCAATAGGGATTGAGGAATGAAATGCGTATATACATCCAGTAAATGAATCGTCCCTCTCAACCAACCCTCTGGCGGACGCTTCAGCTGTGCAACGTCCGCCACCGTGGTCGGTTCCTGTCGATAGTGTCAAGAGTCATCGACAGTCTGTGCATTCCCTCCTCAGCTTCTGGCGGCGGCCGGTCCGCGAAAATAGTGTCCAGTCACTAATCAAACGTGTTCTAAATCTCCACATGCAATTCAGTTTACGAATGACTGAAAATGGAAAAACAGGATTAAAAAACCACCTAAGAACTGAGCCAACTGCTTTGCATGCTGACAGACGGGTGAGTTGGTGGGCATCTGGTTGAGGTACATGACTAAAGAAATGAAATTATCCCGTCAAGGAC
>JAMQMW010000294.1:0-22741 GCA_024115155.1 Thelonectria blattea
CCCCCCCCCCCCTGAAAAGCATGCGATGCCCGTCTTCCCTGCTCGCTGAGGCTATTCGCACATTGAAGGGCCCCACTGAACGCATGGCGAAGGACCCGCGTAACCAAATTCCAATACCGTCGAGGCGTGTGAGATAGATGAGGGTGCAGGTTGTGTGTGCGATTTTTTGTTTGGTTTGGTTTTGGTGTCTTTTTTTTCGCTGGAGAATGATCTGCTCGATTGTACTTCTCGTGTTTTGTTTACAAGGTTTCCTGTGACTGCACAAGAAACTCTGTTTTGGCTGAGTGTGTCTCTGAGAGTAGCCTCGTCTGAAACACGGCGAACGATGGTTTGAAGCGGGAGATGGAGACATTTATTCCTCCATATAGACCGGGCGACAAATAAACACGATATTGTACGAATGCCAACCTGTGCTTTTTAGACCCCTCACAATCTCTATTGACCGTCTTTCCTCCTCTCCTGCTGCCGCCCGTTCACCCCATGCCATGTCCCGATTCCTCCTCCTCTACATGAAACAATCCATCCTCTTCTCTGCTCTCGATTCTGTCTCTCTCTTTTTCGTCGTTATATTGTTTCGAGACACACGGGCCTTTTTTCCTTTTTGCTTCTCGTCTTTTTAAAAGGCAGCTTGATTCACCATCACCCCTCCTCGCCTCTCTCCAAAAACCATCGACGCTCATTCGGCCTCTTTCCCTTCGCTTCTTCTCGGTCGCTCGCTTCACTGATTCACTCCCTTTTTTTGCTCTTGGCCTGCGGCTTTTCGCTTCTCTCTTCTTCTTCTGTTTTCTTCTACCCGGTTCTGTTTTTCTCGAGGTCTTCTTTACCCTTTTCTTCTCACGCTTCATCGGTGTTGACCACCTCTCTTCTCTCTTCTCTTCACCACCACTCTTCACTTTGCTCCTCGTCCGAGTCACTCCCTCTCTTGTCCAACCGTGACACCCTCACTCAAACCAAACCACTTCTTTCCATCGCAAACATGCACTCTCCTGCCGTCCCCGTCGCCTTCGCGGCTCTCATCGGCCTGGCTTCTGCCGCTCCCGCTCCGGCTGCTACCACCACCGCGGCTCCAACCTCGACTGACCACAAGCTCATCGTGGTCCCGACCGTTCTCTCCTGCGGTACCTCCTCTTCCGTCTCGGCCACTGCCGTCACCGCTTCGGCTACCGCTACCACCGCCTCGGCCGAGACCTCCTCCACGCCCGTCGTCTGGATCCCCGCCTCCCACGACCAAAAGGCCTGCGACTCCTCCTCCTTCACCGCTTCCACAAAGGAAGACCCCATCGCCTACGCCGACTGGGAAGCCTGTGCCCAGCTCTACTCCGTCTGGGACGCCTACAACGGCACCTTCAACATGGGCCTCGACGCCTCGTCCGCCGCCGGCCTGACCCTCGATGCCAGAGCCGCCGAGATCGAGGGCGCTCACAAGGTCAGCTACACGCCCGTCCTGCACTCCGACTCGTGCACCTTCGCCCTGCACTCGGCCGACCTGGCCAAGACCGTGGCCATCGGCGACGTCGACATCGAGGAGATCCTCAAGACGGCCCTCAACGAGTACTCGTCCGGCAGCCTCCTCGCCGTCAAGGGGAGCCTCAACTGCTCCGTTCGCGGGGACAAGGCTGCCAAGGCCGAGCTCAAGTGGCAGCTGTACTACCCCGGTGCCTAAAGCTCTAACGTCCTCGATGGAATTCGTGTATTCTCTTCTTCCTCGCGTTTTGAGTTGATCTCACCCTTTTCTTCTTCTTCTTTTCGCTTTCGGAAAAAACAACACGACTTCTTTTTACAAACTTCGCTTCTTCAAACCCCTTCTTTTCATCCCTTTTTGTCTTCTTACTTTGGTCTCCCTCGTGAGGAGACTGGTTGGCGAACGGCGTCGAAAGGAATTCCCTTTTTTCTACTTGTTATTCATTTTTTCGTGGAACGTGGGAAACGAAATGGACATTGGGAACGGGGGATGATGGTGGACTGGACTGGAATGGAATGGAATGGAAAAATGAACCGTCAAAGACTGCGCGTCTCTCCAAGGGGGATTCGGAATCGCCCGCGGTAGCTGGTCAATTGTATGGAACGGTTGCACACACTTCAAAGACTTTATTATCTACATCTTTGTGTGATTACTTCCCAACGTGACTGTATCTCGGCGCGATTACATCGCAACCTGACTACGGAGTGCATCTCAGTGTAATTACATCTCAGCCTGACTAGGTACGTCTCAACGCCACCACATCTACGAGTGCACGTGAACATTGTCAAACAAAATGAGAACATCAAATATGAGGGCAGCGGTGCCATTGTCTCTTCTAAGAACGAGGCCATGTCCTCGGCGTCATTCAGTCATATACCATACAAATCATCACGGTCCTGCCTTTGTCCGCCCCTGAAAGAAGGAAAAAAAGAAAAGCAAAAAAAGATCCCGTAGGAAACATGATTGTTCATCGCCCGTCGTAAAATTCGTGTCATCATCGTCGCGTCAACGAATTCCCAGTCCTCAATTCATGGCCACGTCGTTCTCCTCGCTACGTTCCAACTCGCGTGCCGCCTGGATGAGCTGATGGAATCGCTTCATGCGATCCTGTTCGTAGTAGAGTTCTCGCACCGTGAGATAACAGAGAATCTGCTTCTCCTCCACTTGTCGGTCGTACTGCGTCTTATCCTCTGGCCGCAGCTCCGACATGATGGCGTTCCTCCATCCCCAGAGAACAATGATAAAGTCCTGGGGCAGGTCGAGACACTCCTGTTCGAGGGCCTGCTTCTCCGGAGTGATGGGGGGGCTTTGGCGGACGAATCGCAGGCGGCAATCCTGGAGCGACTCGAACAGTCGAACGTTTCGATCCGTCTCCTCCTTGAGAAGTTCCATATAGACAGTGGCAATTGCCTCGACCGTATCGAGAGACATGTTTGGCTGTGTAAACCGGCGTCGCATCTGCCACCAGCTGGACGTTTGGACGAACCGCAGCAAGCCTTCAAAAGTCTCGTTGTCGAGTTCGAAAATGTCCAATCCGTCCTCCCCAGGAGCTTTGTTCTGTTCAGTCTTGTCCTGGTCAGCCTCGGTTTGATGTCCGTTGATGGAGGAAGCATCACCATCAATTGAGTCGAAGATTGCCAGAAGCTCCTCCTCATCCTCCAACGTCAGCTCGAGAACCGGGAGCATTGGTTGTTTGCCGGCCGCCTTTGACTGGGGATTCGAATTCCCCAACTCTACTTCTTGGCGAATGTTGTTTGTGATGGCCTGTGGATTGCAAGGTCCCATCTGAGTCCAAGTCGGTTCTCTGAGCTTTTCGATTTTACCCTTTACCTCGGGAGACGCCTCCATCATCTGATCGTGTGTTGGTGAAGGGAGGCGCCGGTCTACACTTTTGATGTGGTCGGTCAGTCGCTCGTGAGCTTTCTTCAAATGACTCTCTGCCTGACTCGAGCCGCGCACGCGACGGACAGCCCTACGCAGGCGGAGCGTTCTCGCACGATGCTCAAAGGCCAACTCCTTCTTCGAATGGGGACTGCGAAGTTCCAGAAGAGCCGGTGAGTTGGCCAGGCGCTTGCGAAGGGCCGCAGGATCCGAATGGGTGGGTGTGTTGGGAGTGAGCGTGAGTTGCTGAGAAAAAGGGGTCAAGTTACCAGAGGCCGGAGGCGAGGGAGTCTTGGGTTGGCTGAGGGAACGCTTTATGAGAACTGCACGTTTTTCGGCCAGGCGCTTCCCGAGAGGCGAAAGCTCCGGGGTGGTGGATGCGACAGGTGTCACCTCCTGAGAACTCGGGGCCGGCGTGTGGGAGACCGACTCCTGGGGATCGTTCGAATCGGAGGCTGGGCTCAAGTGTGCAAAGGGGTTGGTGGTTGGGACATTGGTTGGGATTGAGTAGACGAGGGGCTCGGCTCTCCAAGTTGAAGAGGTCGTGGCATCGGGCGTCATGGGCGTTTGGCTCAAAGGGCTAGAGACCGCAGGCTTTGTGGCCCGGGGGGGTCGGAGCTTTGGTGCCGGGGTCGTGGGAGCCAGACGCTTGACAGCTAGAGCCTTGACAGCTAGAGCCTTGACGGCTAGGGTCTTCTTGGGGCCAGGAGTCTTGGGGCCTGGAGTCTTGGGGTCTGGAGCCTTGGGAGCCAGAGACTCGGAGACTGTAGGCTCAGGAGCCAGAAGGTCGACAACAGTAGGCGTGGGTGCCGAAGACTCGGGAACCGAAGGGTTTGCGGCCGAAGCCTTGGAGGCCACGAGACTTGCGCCCGTATCCTCGATGACAGCTCTGGTTGGCGGAGGAATGGACTCGGAGCGAGTCTGTCCATCAGGCGTCTGTCGGCTCTGCTCGTCAGGGATGACCACCGCATGCATTCTCTGCCAATTCTCGCGCGCAGATGCCTCATCCTGTTGCTGCGGTTGCGGCTGTTGCTGCTGCTGCTGCTGCTGCTGCTGTCTAAGCTTGCACCAGTCGCACAGGGGCAGGGTGTTCTTATAGTCCTCCAACTCGCGCTGCAGCCTTCCCAACTTGCTCTCGGCGCCGATAACGCGAAGATTGGATCTCAGCAGCTTCTCCTCCATTCGCGTCATCTCAGCCTTGAGTTCCTTGTTCTCCTCAAAGGTGGAGAAGCCGAGGTTTTCGAGGTACTTGCGCTTTTTTTCTTCGACCTTGAGCTTCTCCTGGAGCTCAACGATCTGGCGGGTGAGAGGGTTGTCTCTTGTCCCGAGTTGCCCGCGCAGCTCCCTGAGGGTGAGTTGAAGCTGGAGAATGTGACACTTGTGGTGTTTGATGTCATCGAGGAGGCCTTCTCTCTCCCGAACCCACTCGCCATTACCGCGGTCGGAGTGCTCTATCTTTTCGTTGAGAGCCTTGCGAAGTCGATTGATGTTGTGTTCCTGCTCCAGAAAGGTGTTCCTACAGTTGCCTTGACAGAGAGAGGAAGATTGCGACTTGATGGGCCGATCGGGAACGTATCCGGCTCCTGGGGGCATGTTGGATCGGGGTCTTCGGGGAGTTTGACCGTGCCTCGATCTGCGCTGGTTGAGTCGCGAGATGGAAGGAGTATGGCCGGCGTTGAAGGCCTTTGCGAAAAAGGCGATGAAGGGGCGGACGATATATCGGTAGACGCCCACCAGGAGGCATGCCCAACCGCCGAGAAACATCGGGACTTGGAGAATGGCAGGAGAAGAGGTACTGATTGACCACACGACGAAGTCGAAAACGGTCCCAAGGAGGCGAAAAACAATCCCGATCCATAGAAGCGTCGGTAAAAAGAGGAGGATCAAGAAGACGCAGAGAGAACCGAGGATGAGTGTGCCGTGAATTGGGCGGAGGTGGGGAACATAGCAGTTTCCGTAAGAGGTCGCCATGGTGTCGATGGTAAAGGTGCAGTCAGGAAAAAGATTGAGTTGGTCGACGAGAGCTGCATATACTCGTAGAATGGTAGCAATGATGTTCCAGAGCGGCAGGATCTGAAAAATGATCCAGGTCAAGATGTTGTGAAAGTCGATGTTCTGAATCTTGCCTCTGACGGAGGAGAACACGCGAGACACCCGCTCGCGCGTCAGAGAAAACATCTTCGCGAAACAACGCGCCAGAGATGGGCGAGACGAGTTTGCTGCAATCTATACCAGGCGTTGAAGTCTCGGAATGAAGTCGTGGTTGTGACAGGAAGGCTTGATGTGAGCGAAAGCGAGTTTTGCGGGGAAGAAATCGCAAAGAAGGAGAGATTTGCGTAAATGTACGAAAACAAAATGAATGTGCCTGCAGAGGAACAACTCCTCGCAGCTGTCCGGTGGTTTGCCATGGTTGGTTCGTTTGTGCTGGACAGCTATTGGAACTGCTGGTTAGCCGAACGCTGATACGTCACTTGAAGCCAAACGACGATTGGTGAAGAGGAATAGACGTCAGTCAACAAGGGTAGGGAATAGGCACAAACAATAGAACAATAGAGGCGATTGCGTAGAAATATACATATAATTGGTACTTTGTTCCAACGAATACAATAGAATGCGATATATCTGCTTGGGTGCTCTTTGGTCCTATCACGACAAGCTCAGAGGTCAGAAATCGTCGTGGTGTTTTGGCGGCTGTTCTACGAATATGCGTACCCGTACCTAAATTCGGAAAGACATATCCCCGGTCCCGTGATCGCCGCGGCTTGCTGTCCGCCAGGGCGCGAAGGAGATCATCGACAGGCATGGTCAGTGCGCAGGGCAGAGCGCGCGCAAGGGTTTCAGCCACACCCCCAGGTCCCAGCCATAACGGGACTGTGCGCTTGGACTGTGCATGCCGGTAGATAGACTGTGCTCGGACACCGCACAGACGAAGTGTGGCTTGAATGTTTTGGCATCCCGCCATGGCACCAAAAACGTACCAAACACCACCATTGCGGGCCAAGACTTCTCTGTTTGCTTGCTTGATTCGGTCAAGCCACTCAGGTGTGCCAAGGTGATTGATTCGGAGCCAAGACGATTGATTCGGGCGAGGTGACCTCGCCCCGTGACCGCCATCCGGGGTAGACTCACACAGGTCAGAGTTCAACGCGGTGACGGCGCAAGTCCCGACAACTCGGATTCAACGATGCCGTCCCTCAAGCAGGTTTGCTCATTCGCAAGCCCCCAACGCCTCGCTCGTCCGCCGCATTCTCCCTCACGTCGCCGAATCGACCGGTTCAGGACCAGTCTGGACGTCATCGTCGCGGCCTTGACCTACTCCGTTCTCGGTCTCGGTCCCCTGTTGGGGTCCACCGCCTACAACTCCCGAAAAGGTCCAGCCCAACATGCGGATCCGCAAAGTGACAGCGCGACCTTGGTCGTCGCTCACTGATCCCCCTTCCGTTGGCACAGGAATTTTAGTGCGCGGCTCCAGCTTCTCGCTCCCCGGGGCTCCGCGGGTAAGCAGCAGCCAGTGACAGCCCGCGAATCCCCAACAAACGAGAAAAGGGCAGGTTGGCCTTCGCGGACCGACATGTGGCAACGAGGTGGTGGGCGAGGGAGCATTTTCCGTGGTTCGGTGGGCGAGATGACGGGCACAACAACCAGAGAGAGGCCGAAATGTGACACAGTGACAGGCAGCGCGCAGAGGAATGCTCTTCCCGCGGCGAACATTTGACTTTGTCTCCGTCGCACGCCACCGATGTGCGTTCTCCTCGGAAGCTGCCTGGGATACGGCTTGTGGGCGCCTCAGCGAGAGGAATGAAATGCCGGCCGGTTTGCGGGATCCCGCGCACGGAGGGGCTTAGGGGCTTTCGCGGCTTCAGGGGGTGGAAAGCAGCGACCAAGCGGGCTGGTCCAATCTCCTCCAGATGTCGGAGGTATCTGGCCAACAATGTGGCCTGGTGATGCACAGATCTGCGCTTTGATGAGGATGCTCCTTCACAACGGCGGCTCGACAAAGAAACAAAGAAACGTTGCACTCCTGTGGCGCCTAATGTGCGAGGCCAAGTCCGATATTGTCTCAAATCCGATATTGTTTCAAGTCCGATATTGTCTACCGCATCGGGTAAGGGCCGATTGAATTATTTGGGCAGCAACAATGCGATTCCCGGTGCTCTGGTGAATTGAAAAGTTGATTGCGATGATCCCCGAATGAATTGACCTGCCCCCCTCCACCGAGGCGCGGTACTTGAAGTTGACTCCGGATGACACTTGACAGTTGCCAACAAATGATGAGAAATAGAAAAATGACATTTAGCTCACAGCCTTAAGCCATGTGGCAGGATACGTTGACCACCGCGTTCACCCGAAGTCCGAAGTGGGACATTGCAAAGGCCGAGTCGAAGGAGGTAAGACTCGGTCTCCGTGAATTGCAAGTATTTGGTCAGCAAAAGCAAAAAACATTACTTATGTAGGGCAATGAAAAAATTCGACATCAGCCGCTGCAAAGGAGGCTTTTCGTGGCTGCGGCGGTCAAGCAACTCCTAACTCCTAAGTGGCATCTGGCATCTCGCATTTGCTGGCGTCCTGTTGAATTTTTCCCCCCCCTGTGCCCACTCACCCCAGATTTGGTGCTCGCAGCGCCCAGGCTCCCGGTGTCCCGCCGCTCCTAGTCCCGTGCGCACAGAGCCCTCGGCGTCAAATGCGCCAGATCAGAAAAGCCCAGGCTCCTCGGAACAAAAAAGCCTCCCCTCTGAGCTCTGGCTGGCCCTGGGCTGTGCAGCTGTGCTGCTGCTGTTGCTTGGGCTTGACTGGGACGGGGGACGGGGAGAGCGAGCTAGAGGTTCTTGCCCGTCTCCCCGTCGAGTCCGGGGCCTGGTTGGCCGTGAATTCACAAGCCACGCTCGGCCAGCCAAAAAAACAAACAATCTGATGAAATCTCGACGCCTCCAAATTGGTGTACGTACCTCCGTATCTTTTCTGTTGTTGTTTTTTTCCTTTTTCCACCTGGCGGCCTGGCCTCTCTCTTTTCTTTTTTTGGTTTTTAACCGCGGGCCGTGACCCCCTCAACCCTTCACCGTATTTTTGTCAACGCTGACAACCTGGTGTCGTGGTTGCAGCCGATCCGGGACCAATAGCCGGCGAAAAGCCCGTAGTCTTCCGATGGTTTCGTTGATGGATCGTGATTCCATCATTTCAGCCTTCAGGCCGAACCGCAACGGCACGACGGAAAAAGAGGCGAGGGGCGTCCGGCGAGGGGCGTCCGGCGAGGGTATCGTATCACAGGGCAGGACAGCACGAACCTGAGAGATCTAGCGAAATGACTTCATTCCAATCGGTCCTTGTCCCAGGGATTCGGTGCCGAGAGCCACAACAGGCAGCCATGCCCGTTTATTCGCACACATTCAGTCGTCCGTCCCTCTCTCAGCTGGTATTGTGGCGATGGGTCTCGGTCTCGGGAAACGGGGAACTGGCTTTCGGAAGTTCTCCCACCTCTCCCACATCGCCCCCAAGACCAAGAGACCTGGAGGGAGAAAAGGGCAACATGCCGGGGGCTGGACCATTCCGTTAGTACGTACCTTAATCGGCCGCGGCGGGGGTCTCGTCATCTCGTCACGCTCGGGGAACCGCCCTCCCTGCTTCCAGCTGTCTGCACCCCTGCTCTCCCCTCGTTACCGCCGCCCAACGAAATGTCAGCCCTTGCCGGCTAACCAGTGTGATGAGTGTGATCAACTGTGTTGTGAGGTGTCCGCTCCCTCCGCCCTTCTCCGCTAGGTCCTGGGCAGGTATCCGTCGGTACAGTCTCAATGGTCCCGACAGGCCGGGACCCCTACGAGTCGGGTCAATAAACCTTTGGATCCATTCATCCCACATTAATTATCAAGCCTCCCTCTTCTCTTCTCCCACCTCCCTCCCCTTCTCCTTCTCCCCCCCCCAAATCAAGTTATTGTGGCTGCCCGTGACTTTTCCACCCACAAACTTAATGATTTGAAAGTCACTTGCCGGACCGTTGAGGTTGACGCCGAAAGCCATCTCCGAATTGAGGTAGGGCGACTGGACCATCACCGCCTAAATATTTATTATCCTCCCCCTCGCCGCCGTTCGTCCCAGATATTCGGAATCACACAACGATCTTCATACCAACCGACCTCAACAAGAGAACTAGTCTTCTCTCGGTGCCGACACCCCCCAATACATATCAAGAGGTCAAACAACACTCAACCCATCCGACACTTCGAACTCACCACAACAACATCACCAACACAAACAACAACATCACCGCAAAGATGATGCCCACTTCCGTCTCTACCAAGACCCTCTTCGGCGGGCACAGAGAGCGCAAGCAGCGCCGCCAAGAACAAGAGCGCGCCCAGGTCGCCATCCTCGAACGCGCCGCCCTCGAGGCCGAAGAGTACGCAAAGGCCGAGACGTTCGAGTTCCTCCAGTCGTGGCTCGAGAACTCGGTCTGGCGCGACCAGCTGGAGCAAATCTCCATCACCCAGCAGAACCTCCCCCCCATCGACGAGCTCTGGTCATTTGGCGAGCTGGCCGAGACCGAGGGCACCCACGCCTGCCGCCGACTCTTCAAGGCCGTCGTCATCTGGGACGATCTCGGACACGGCCTCTGGCAGATGCTCAAGACGGAAGCCAGCGACCGGTCTTCGCGATCCATGATCCAGGAAGACGCTTACACTGCCGACTACACTTCTCCCCCGCGATCGCGCGGCAGCTCTCGATCGTCCGAGACGTACTACTCGGAATCCGAGTCGCCTCGACGCACCTCCATCACCAAGGTGACCTCGACCATCCACAAGAACTTCTCCGGCAAGATGCCCATGCGCCGCGCCACGGATCCCCAGTACCAGTCCACCACCAGCCTCTCTTCCGACTCCTCCAAGACGCCCTCCGGCTCGAGGAGCCGCCTGCACAAAATCATCCCCCACGGCTGCTACGCCAACGTGGTCCGCAAGACCATGGGCGCCGTGCACCAGAGCGACTGCAACTAGGAACGCTGCAGCGACCGGGCCGAGGATTTTTCTTGTTTCACAGCGCGGCGCAACGTGGGAAAAAGTTTGGCACCGAACCTACGGTCGGACAGAGGATTCGGTACGGATGACGGAATGTCTTCCAAAAGGGTTTCACTTTTTAAGCGAGGAGTTTTATTTTGGATGAACCGAAAGGACTTCGGCATCCATGGATGGAAATGAGCATGGCACTGGACAGGACAGGACATGGACAAGGAGGAACCTGGACACAATGATATCCGGAGCAAGTACATAATTAGCGACAAGCTCCATGAGGAGAGTCAAACGAATAATGAATTGATACCCAATAACTCTACCTACCAATCCGCGCAACATGCATGTGACCGTTTTTGCGAATTGCAGGGTCACGGGGTCGACAAGATCATGGCGCAAATCATGCTCAGAAATTCAGAGATCTCGGCAGAGATGCCGGCATTTGGATGTGGAATCGAAGCCTGAGGTCTTTTGCCACATCAATGAACCTAGTCATGCTCTGCGAGTCAAAAGGCATGTGAAGGCACAGTTTCCGGCGGGATTTCGGATTTTGCGGAAAAACTGTGAGGCGGCAGGGCGAAAAAAAAACGAGGCCGGAGACCCACGTGATCTGCAATGACCAATGCCGGCTCGGAGTCGACAGACTTCGATCTTAGGTAAGCGGACGGGCTGCGGCTCCTGTTCAGCGAAAGCATTGAACGCACACGGCGGTCCGCCCAGCCCGCCCAGCGGCCGCTCAGCCGTTGCAAACATGCAGCAACAATCACATTCACGATTCAACGACGGGCCTCGTGCCAAACGCCCAGCTTGTTTCATCTTGTCGTCCCTTCAGCCGTTAGTGGCCGCTTGCTTTTCCTCATTTCCCCCCCCCCGCGGCCAATGAGAGGCGGCTTGCTTCCATTCAGGGCATGGACTGCGGGTGGGGAATCCGTCTTGGCTGTTTTGGGAATGCCTTCGTCGTCTCCTTCGCCATCTCGCATCTTTTCCCTTGAACCCATAGCGTTTTCCGCGGGAGAACTGGAGATCGGACCATGTGCGGAGCGTGTGTCTCGGATGCTGACAAGCGAGTGTCTGGTGCTAGCCCTACGAAATACGCGTGTCGATGACTTTCAGTTGTTATAGTTGCTCATCTCCTTGGACATCTCCTTCGACATCATGGCGGTCAACGGCAAAGCATGCCTTCGCGCATTGACAATGGATTCTTCTGTCATGATTCTGCCAACGGAATGTGATTCCAGCTGCCCGTTTCAAACCAGGCCACCTGCTTGTCATACAAGGAAAGGCCGGCTCAACTACACACCGACCAGTGGAAATTGTCACGACCAGCACGCTAAAAACACCACGAAAGTCTGTTGAGCAGACGACTAAAATGCTGATTCACAGGTCCTATTGTCACGGCGGAAACTCTTCGCAATGACGCGAGAACTGATTCATTGCTCTCGCACGATAGAGCCGTGAGTGGCGTTGCTATTCATGCCGTCCCTGCATCAACACCCGATCGACTTGTGCAACTCCAGACCTCACGCAGCAACCTCATGCAGGTGAGATTTTTTTCAGCTTTGGAGCCATCAGCATTCAGGACTAGCTTCAGGGGTCCCGACACCATGCTGCATCCGCCCTGCCAAGGCGCGACATTGGGCTCTTTCAGCTCCCCACCAGAAGCGTGAAGGCATTTCGCATTGGAAATTGAGCGAGGCGTTCTGGCGCTCTTCCTCTCTCCTTCTCTGGAACCTTCTCCGTTGAATCGCCTGTTCGTATTTGCGGTCTTTCTTTTTCGCGATTGCGAAAGGACCTTCTTTCGGGTCTATCGACTTTTGTTCTCCCCCATTGTGAGGCTGATCTTGGCTGGGTCTTGGCGATGCTTCACTTACACGGGTTGATCGGGCGGGTAGCCCTGGTCGCGGGTCTGGCCACTCTTTCTCTTGCCGACAACATTGCCTACGTGACTGATCTCGAGGTTTACTCGCTCCTGGTATGCGACTCCCTCTTCATGACTGATACCGCCTATCGTGTTGAAGTCGCAAAGCTAACTTCACCAGGCACCGTGTGTAGCCAGCGCCATTTCTTACGATGTCTTCGGAATCACCTACTCGACGAGCGCCTGCGGCGATTCGGAGACGAGCATGCAGTCGTGTGTGTGCCACGCCTCTGCAGACTTCAACAGCATCTACTCGTCCATCTCAACCGACGTCACGTATAGCTGTGGCTCGAGTGCCACCGACGACTTATGGAGCGCATCGCAAGTCATGGACCAGTACTGCAACCAGGCCGACGCGACGGTGACGTTTTCGACTCCGACGGCCAACCTCGTCAACAACTACATCACGGATCTCCCCGAGATGGCATACCTTCCGCCATGTGCGCAGTCGGCCTTGTCCGAGGCTGTCATGGGAGCGGTATGGATAAACGCCAGCGAGACAACCGTCGCGATGCTAACTGGGATGCCAGGGATCGAATCGATGCCCCGAGGATGCCCAGCTCTTTGCGCCTTGCGTGTGCAGCAAGAGTGCCGTGGTCAGTGACATTACCGAGTCGATTGAGAAGTCGGTCAAATACTCGTGCTCCAACACCGAGGACGTGACCGCCGCGAGCGTGTTTTACGACGAATACTGCGCCATGAACAAGGGAACGACGTCATTCAAGAAACCCGAGGGGCCTCCTGGACACAGTCAGTATCTAACTTGCCTGCGAAGGAATCCCGGCTAATATTCCTATAGTGACCTACTACATCACGGCGCTGCCGCAGTTCAAGTCCCTCCCGTCTTGCGCTCAGAGCGCTGTCTCGTATGCTGTCCAGAGTGTAAGTCGCGCTTCTAACCGTTGTGAAACACGCGTTAACTCGTATTAGCAAAGCGCTTGGCTATGTGGCAGCGGACCTGAGGAGCTCGCGTCCTGCGTGTGCCTCAAACAGGGCATGTCCGGCTATGTCTCCAGCGCCATAACAACCGATGTCAAATGGTCTTGCGATAGCACCGCCACGGCCGCGTTGTCGTCTGCCGTCTCGGTCTGGAACTACTACTGCAGCGCAGCGTCGAGCAAGGTTGTCGCGACCGTCGCCGAGTCGGTCGCTCCGACGTATTCGATCCCCGAGAGCAGGGCTGGAACGACTGGGCCAGCGGAAACGGGCTCTTCGGACGGCTCAAAGGACAAGAGCAACTCTTCGGATGATTCGTCCAAGGAGAAATCCACAGACGGATCCTCGAGCGACGACAAGGGTGGCGTGGGTATCGTTCCGATCGCAGGTGGCATTGGAGCGGCTGTTGTTGTTGTCGGCTTGGCAGTTGGTTTCTTCTTCTTCTGGAAGAAGAAGCGTCGTCAATCGCAGGGAAGCAAGCTGCCCTCGGCTCCCGGAGGGGGTGATCAGTACCAGTACAACGGAAAGCCAGAGTTGATGGGCAGCACGCATCTTAGCGACGGTAAACCCGCAAACCCCTATGCGCCAACAGGTCCATCAGAGTTGTCAGGGGGGCAGGCAGCTTTCCGACCTGAGCTCGACGGTGTCATGAAGCCCGGCATGCATCCCGGCGTGAACGAGCTCCCTCCAAACTACGCGACCCCGCCGGGATATCAGTCGCAGGCACCTCCGCAAAAGGGTTACTACACCGCTCCGCCGACGCCCTATTCGCAGAACCCGTCTCCTCAGCCGGGCTACGCCCCTTCGCCCGTAACACCACACGCACACGAAATGCCCAGTTCTGGTGTCTGGGGCCAACAACAGCCTCCGCCGCACATGCAGCAGGGACAGCAGCAGGTGTACGAGTTTCCTTCCCAACCGGCCCCCGTGGCACATCGGCCGGCGTTTCAGGCCGGGCCCGTGGAGGCGTATGAGATGGATGCGAATGTCGGGAAATGGAAGCAATAGGTTGAGGGGTGCTCTCACCTTTGTCAAGACTCATGAAGGGGGGACGAAGCATGGCGTTCGATACTGAGGTTTTGTGTGTTGTTTTCAGCCGGCGTTGTTGGGATTTTGCTTTGGTCATTTGACGGGGGCGGGGACGGAGGATGTCGATGGATGTATAGTATGTAGGCAGTACTACGTATGTAACGCACGAGTGTACATTGAGATATGATTCCTGTAACATTGGCTGTTATTGCGTTTCAACTATGTTGGTCTAAGTGGTGTCGTCTCTTCGCTCTTTTGCGCGCTGTTACAGATGGAGGATATTAGGCGCGATATCTATCGTTCGAGATCCAAGTTCTCGGTGATAATATAGCTTCGTGTTCTCAACTTAGAAATAGTATCGTATTATGTCGTCCTTGCTTTCTTCTTGGATTGATGTGTTGAGGTGTCGACTCTCAAGACTCCTTTTTGTGAGTGTCTAAACATGTGGTGATTCGACTACCGGATGACACACTTATGAGAGCAACACATGAGAATCACATCTAAACGAGTCTTAAAATAACCAAGAATATCCCCAAATATATGCATATATAGAATAAATAGTCTAAACCGCCCAGAATATATGCCAAATTCCTTATTCATCTAATTTATAGTTACCCAACCCGTCAGAAGTCCAGGGTAGGCTCGGACGGAATAATATTGTTGCGGAGAACAAAGAGCATTCATCACTCTGGTCCAAAGATGGACCGTGCGCCATGGTTGCTCCTTCAGACTGATCCAAGCTGAGGCTGTTTTGTTGCTTCCAAAAACAGTGGAACTCGTGGTTCAGGCGCGAAAGCTCCAATTTCTCTGCCTCGTTCTAAACACCCGATCTTTTCGTCCTTTGTTTCCTTTCACCAACTACAAACCGACACTCTTTATCTACCGACGCGCTACCGCCTCTACACGATACGACACAGCTGCGGGAATGACAGGAGCTGCGCTGTCCAACTGAACGATCCACGATCATGGCGGCCGCTGACGTGGACATCGGCTACATCGCCGGCCATCTTGGCCTCGAGCAGCCTGTCCTGGCGACGCTGACGACGGAGCCGACCGTCGATCTCGTCACGGCGCTTTTGCAGTCCGTGGCCGCGAAAGCGCACGAGTTCGACGCTCTCTACGCCGACAAGCTCCAGATCGACATCGAGCTGGAGAATGCTGTTCGAAGCTCCGAGACGCGATCTCAGACCTTCAAGGCGACCGTGGACAAGGCTCTCAAGGATGTCGAGGAGGCGAGACAGCAATTGAAAGACGAAGGTGAGCTTCGAACGACGAAGACGTCGCGTGTGTCGCTGACCCGTGTTCCCATGTAGAAACGAAGCGCCAGACCCTCGAGAACGAGCTCCAGGCCCTCAAGACCAAGAACTCGGATCACGATGCCGAGGTCAAGGCCCTCAACGACAAGATTGAAACCCTCCAGTCGTCGAACCGCACCAACCTGAGCATCATCGAGTCCAACAACAAGCGCGACCAGACCCTCACCGAAGAGTTGACCAAGCAACACCAGCGAAACGTCGACCTCTCTCGCGAAATTACCTCTCTTCAACAGTCCGAGCAGAACGCGAAGGGCCAACTCAACAGTGCCAAGTACCGCGAAGAATCCATCCAGCAGCAGCTTGACCTCTCACGCAAGAATGGCGAATGGCTGGAGAACGAGCTCAAGACAAAGAGCGAAGAGGGCCTGAAGTACCGAAAAGAGAAGGGTGCCCGCATCGCCGAGCTTCAGAGGCAGAACGAGGATATTCAATCCCAAATTGACGCTCTCAAGCGAACCGAACAGCAGTTACGCGAACGACTCGAGTCTATGCAGGCCAAGGCCGACGACGCACTTGTCAAGCTTCAGAAGCAGGAGGCCGCCCATGCCACGACAATCGAAAGCTATAAACAGGAACTCGACGACCAGAGGCGCTTGGTGGATATGTCTGACCAGCTCAGCAAGAAGCACCAATCCCGCGTCCGCGAGCTCGAGGCAGAAAAGGAGCGATTGAAGGATAACTATGAGAACGAAATCCGACGTGTTCGAACCGAGCTTGAGCAAGAGAAGCAGGCAGGAGTCGACATGGAGGAACGAATTCGTCAACTTGAAACCGAAATCGACGAACTGCAGGTCCGACTCGAGAATGGGCCGCCAGCTGTTGCATCAACTCCCCAAACCCCTCGAGCGAACGGCTCGTTCCTTGGTCGGGCCGCTTCTCCTTTCGCGACCCCCGGGTCGGTGCGCAGCAAGTCTGCCATTACTGCCACCCAGGCCATTGAGCAGGTGTACCAGGTGAAGGCCCAGTTGACTAGCGAACGGCGACGAAACCAGCAGCTCTCCGAAGAACTGGACAATATGATGTCTGCCCTGGAGGCAAAGGCTCCTGAAATCCAGGAGCTGCAAGCCGAATCGGAGACTCTTCGAAGCGAGATTGCGCGCATGTCCGAGCTGTCTCAGCAGAGCTTTGAGGAGCGTGATGTTGCCCGCAGAGCAGCAAGAAAGGCCGAGGGCGCTCTCGCCGCAGCGCAAACTGAGACCAAGATTTTCCGAACTCAGCTCCGCGACCTTGGAACCCAGATCCAAATGCTCGTCTTCAACATCTACGCCATCGAGAAGGGATTGGACCAGCTCACCGACGAGGAGGTTTTCCGCCTCAAGCAGTTGGAGAAGGGCGAAATTACCGAAGAGGCCCTCTCCGACATGTCCGACACCCACCAGTTCATCACGCAGAAGCTGGTCGTTTTCAAGGACATCCAGTCACTGCAGGCCAAGAACGAGGAGCTCATGCGCATCACCCGAGAGCTCGCGGAGCAGCTGGAGAGCGAGGAGGCTTTGGCGGCAAAGCACCAGGCCAAGTCGGATCACGATATGGTCGACAAGCTCCAGCAGGAGCTTGGGCACATGACCGAGGAGGCCAAGTCGATCAAGGGCACGATGGAGAGCTACAAGATGGAACGCGACATGTTCCGGCGACTTCTGCAGCAGCGCGGTGTCGGCGGAGACGAGGCATCCATGATGCGACACTCTCTAGATGGCAGTGGACGACTGCCTCTTGTTAGCATCGAGGCTGGGGAGCAAGCGGAGGCTCTCAATGAGGCCTTGCGTAAGCTGCAGGGCGAGTACGACAGCTTCCGAGATGCACAGGACGGCGTGCGCAAGGATTTGCGCGCCCAAGTCGACAGCCTCTCATCGGAGAAGAACTCTTTGCAGACCGAAAATGTCAAACTGCAGGGCGATGTACGAATCGGGGACGAGCGCCGGGAGATGCTGAACAGCAATTACGTCGCCCTCCAAAGCGAGAACCGAGAGCTGCAGAAGCGCAACCAGACACTTTCCGAAACGGCCGCTAAGCAAGACATTCGAACGCAGCAGGTCGCAGAGGAGCTTATCGAAGCAAAGGGCTTGCTCGATGGCATGCGAAACGAAGCCGCCAACCTCAAGGCGGAGAAGAAGTTGTGGAAGGATATCCAGGATCGTCTGAGCAAGGACAACGAAAATCTGATTGAAGAAAAGAACCGACTCAACAACCTTCTTGCTACGCAGCAGTCTCTCGAAAACGAACGCACCTTGTCAGAATCTGAGGCTCGACGCAAGGCCCAGTCCCGGATCGAGACCCTTGAAAAGGAACTTAGCGATACTCAGCGCAAACTCTCCTACGAGGCCGAGGAGACGAAGAAGTTGCAGCTCAGGAAGGAGTACGAGGCGAAGGAGGCTCAGAAGCGAATCGACGAACTCATGGCCAGTCTGAGCCAGATTCGGGAGGAGCATGTCAGCATCAAGACTAGCAGGGATCACCTGCAAGCCCGAGTCGACGAGCTATCTGTCGAGTTGAGGAATGCGGAAGAGCGAGCCAGCCGCCTCCAACCCCGACCGACGCCCCGACCTGGCACCAATGTGGACAACAGCGAGCAGCAACAACAGCTTGAGGCGGAGATTCAGGATCTCAACGTTGAGATTTCTGACCTCAAGCGCGATCTCGACATGGCGAACACTCACCTCGAGAATGCCAAGGCTCAGGCCGAGCAGTTCAAGGAGTTGAGCCAAGCGAACGAGGAGGCTCTGGAGGATCTTCGAGGATCACAGGATCAGTACCGCGAAGAGACGGAAGCTCTCATTCAAGAGAAGGATGTCAAGATCAAGGAGCTCAGCCAACGGGCTGAGGATGTTGCTTCCGAACTCTCTCGTTCCAACACGGAGCTGTCGAACCTCCGGGATTCACAGGGCGAAGTGGCTAGGAGGTACGAAGACGAGAAGGGTATCCTCGAGGAGGAGGTCAAGCGATTGAAGGAGGAGAGTGCCCGACACTTGGAGGCAACGCGATATCACCAGCAGGACCTTCGCTCACAAGCCGATATTGCCACCAAGGCTCAGCAAGACTATGAGCAGGAGCTTGTCAAGCACGCTGAAGCTGCCAAGCTTGTCCAGCAACTGCGTGCCGAATACAACGAACTCAAGTCGGAAGCTGCATCATTCCGAACCGAAGCAGAGTCGGCCAAGGTGGCGCTGGCCCAGAACGAAACTTCCTGGGAGGATCGTCGACAGCAGCTGGAGCAAGAGATGACTGAGTTGAAGACTCGACGCGAGGATGTCAATGCGCAGAACAAGCTGCTCCACCAACAACTCGAAGCACTTACCACGCAGGTGGCTACGCTGCAGCAGAAGCGCAACGACGACGATGAGGGCGACGAGGCGATGTCTCCGATTCCCCTTGGCGACGCGACCGAAGGTCTTCGTGAACTCAACAGCTACCTGCGCCGTGAGAAGGAGATTCTCGAAGTTCAGTACGATCTGAAGACTGGCGAAGCTAAGCGACTCCAACAGCAGCTCGAATACGCCCAGTCGCAGCTTGACGAGACACGTCTCAAGCTTGACCAAGAGCGAACGCAAGCAGCTCAAAGCGGCCGGACTTCGATGACACACCAAGATCTGATGGAGAAACTCAATGAACTCAACCTCTACCGCGAGAGCAGCATGACGCTTCGCAATGAGAACCAGCACCTGAAGGATCAGATTACCGAGAAGAACCAGAAGATTGAGGAGATGGAAGCCAAGGTGCAGCCTCTTGAGGCCCAAATCGACACTCTGAAGACTCAGAAATCGTTCTTGGAGGATGAGATCAGGCAGATCCAGGAGGACCGTGACCGCTGGCAGAAGCGAACTGAGGGCATTCTTACGAAGTATGGCCGTGTTGACCCTGCCGAGATGGAACAGCTGAAGGAAACCATCACCAACCTGGAGACGGAGCGTGACGCGCTCAAGGGAGCCGAGCAACCACTCAAGGACAAGGTCACCGAACTCGAGACCGCCTTGGAGACGGAGCGAAGCAACTGGACGACAACTCGCGGCAAGCTTGTTGAACAGTTCAAGGAGCGGTCGAGGAAGATTACAGGAGAGAAGAATGAGGCTGTGCAGCGCGCGAACCAGACGCAGGCGAGCTTGGATAAGGCCAACGGCGAGCTCGAGGGCACGCGGAAGCAGGTCGAGGAGACTGGACAGCAAAAGTCGGAACTCGAAAAACAGATTCAGAACTTCCGCAGGGAGGTTGAGGAACTTCGACAGCAGGCCAACGCCGCCCGTGCTGCCCAGACTTCCGAAGCCGCTCCTGCAGCTGCTCCGCCACCTGAGGCAGCCGTCTCGACAGAGGCGGTTGCTCAGTTGGAGCAGCAGCTTACCAACCTCAAGAAGGATCTTGAGGCTGTTAATGCCCAGAAGCTTGGGGCCGAGCAACAACTGGAGAACCTTCGTGGTGAGCTTCAAAAGGCAGTTTCTGAACGTGACGAAGTTACAAGAAAGCTACAAGATGCGGTTCTTGCGAACACACAATCGAGTGAGCAAACCCCTGCCGCCGCGACACCTGCAGCGACCGAGACTGCCGAGGCCGCCCCTGAGAAGGTTGCGTCGGGCATTTCCGACGAAGAGAAGAAGGCGCTTGAAGAGAAGATTACTGCTGCCGAGGCCAAGGCTGCCGAGTTTGAGACGAAGGCGGCCAATATCGAAGCCAACATCCAACATACAGTCAAGGAGAGGTCCGATCGCATGCGCGATACTCTGAACAACAAGCTCAAGGAGACGCGAGCCAAGATGGAAGACGAGTACAAGCGGAAGGAAGACGACCTCAAGCTCAAGCTTCAACAGGAGAAGGCCATTTGGATGGCTGAGAACGCGACACCCAAGCCAGCGGCTGCAGCAATGGCTGCTCCTCCGGCTCCCGCGACACCAGCCGAGAAGCAGCTCCCTTCGACTCCGGTCAAGACGGACCCAGCAGCTGCCCCTGCAACGCCGGGCTCTGTGACGACCGCCGACTTGGCCCAGCTTGACGACGCCGGAATCCGACAGTTCCTATCGACCAACCCCACAGTACGGAGCATCATGTCGGCCAATATCAAGAAGAGGATCGAAGCCGAGAGTGCCTCTCTCAAGAATGAGCTCGAGGCGAAGCTTTCGTCGACCAAGCTCGAATACGAGTCCAAGATTTCCTCGGCCCGGGAGCAGGCGCAACTTATGGAGTCCAAAAAGTCTACACTGCGCATCAACATGGCCGAGAACAAGCTTCGGAGTGCGCACGCCAAGATTGGCGTCGTGGAAAGGGCTGCGGCCGACACGCCTCAGAGACCTGTTGTTGAGGTTTGGGAGGTGGCCAAGGCTGCCCAGCCTCCGCCAACGCCGGCAGCAACGGGACCAAAGCCAACGCCGGTGAGACAGGCCTCGAATGCTGGAGTACCCGCAACGCCATCCCCGGCGAACCTGCCCCGGCCGCCTCCGAATGCTCAGGTCAGCACTCATCAGCGACCTCCCCCGGCCAACCTGCCCCGGCCTCCGCACGCTACCCCGCAGCCACCGGTAGCGACGCCAGCCCCAGCAAAGCCGAATGCCCCAGTTGCGCAAACGCCGGCCGGGAACAACCCGTTCGTAGTTAGCACCAACGGACCCGGGTCGGAGGTGCCCAACCCCTTTGCTGCGACGACGGACGCTGCGGCGACGCCGAGCCCGGCGACCGCACCACCCGCCACACAGCAGCAGCAACGACAACAGCCGCCGCCACAGCCGCCGCCGCAGCAGCAGCAGCAGCAGCCGCCACAGCAATCTGGGAGATCGGGTATCCCCATGCCACGTGGCGGCGGCCGTGGCAGAGGTGGTCCGTACGTGCCGCCAAGCCAACGAGGTGTTAGCGGGAGCCAGGAGGGTGCTCCGGCCGGTCGCGGAGGACGAGGAGGACGTGGAGGACGGGGCGGACTCAACGCGGCAGCGACCGACTTCCAGCCCGGGAACAAGAGGCCCAGAGGGGATTCGGAGGTGGGAGGAGGGCACAAGAGGCCTCGGGGAGCGCACTAATGGACGGAGAGACATGTGGGAGCGAATGCTGGGTGTACCAATTACAAGGTTGTATTCGTATGTGCAGACAAAGACAAGGAGGATGGATGACAAGGGCAATAGGGCATGGCCAGGATAGGGGTTTCAATTTTTGCGTTTGAACGCCACCTTTTGACGAGGACTCTCCTTTGACGGAAGAAGATTAAAAAAGATGTACATTTCTTTGGGTTTTATAATTTTTTTGGCATGATTCGTTAAGTTAGTGGCTGTCAAGTGCGAATGCTGCTGATTGATACCATGCGGCTAATAACGAAAGAATGGAAAGCATGTCTGTCAGTAAGACTGATTCGAAGAAGGCTTCATCCACCCACCCACCCATCCATTCCATTCAGCAACAAAAAGCAACTGCCTAATTGACAACAAACCTGCATCATCGTCATTAATCACAATAGCAAAAAGCAGATTCACTCCGGTACAGGGAATCGAACCCTGGGCTCCGCGGTACTTATCCCTCAGTAATGAGAGCGCGAAATGTTAGCCACTACACCATACCGGATTGTGATTGGCGGTGTTGCTTGGAAGGACGTTGGATAATGACGACTATCCCTTTGACAGTGCTAAGACACACAATACTTTAGGCATATACTATTCATTCTCCCCTCAGAAGGAGGATCATCTAGAGAAAACTGTTGTAAGTTAGTACTTATGCCTAAAGTAGCATGTGTCTTTGCAAAGTCATAAAGATGGAAGGGAGGAAGCGCAGGATTGCAAGCAACAATTGGAGGGGCTGAGGGTTTTCCTCGGAGATGCCAGGCGACGACCGCGAAACGATGCCGACTAGCATGGCAAGAGGAATCGAAATGACCTTGAAGGGGGCCTTCCCGATGGAATAAAGTGCCTGTTTGTCAGCGTAGTTTAGCGAGCGAAGCTAGATATAGACGTGGAGGGAGGGCTATGATATTCCACTCTTGACAGGGCTTGCAACTTTGAACAAGACTCAGGGGTAACTCACGTGTTTCTCTGCAGTGAAAGACCTCGGCCAACTGTGGTGGAGGTGCTTTTTTCGTAGTGGAAGTGGCCTCTGGATTAGGTAGGCGATGGAAATCCCAGACTTCGCTCCGTCCTTGCTGGTAGGAACTCTTTCGTCTACTTCCTGCATGCAGGCATGAGAGGGAGGAATATGTCTGCCGTACGAAGGTTAGCAGGAAGAAGGGCACAGAGGGGGGGGG